>VZTL01075055.1:0-30099 GCA_013400535.1 Scopus umbretta
TTTTACCCCAAGGATTGCACTGAGGGAGCTAGTGAAGCTTTCTGGTACCTTTGCAGAAAGAGTCTTTTGCTTCCCTGTCTCCATTGTCATAAAAGGAGGAGAAGAGTATTTTTCTGCTTCGCAGGGAAACTGTGGCTAGAGACAACTGAAGGATTTGGAGTCACTCAGCAACAACAACGAGCATAAAGCAGAGCTCGTTCTGCTTGTTTTCTGAATTCTCAATCAATTAATTTATTTTTTTAGACGTTTTCAAAGTTGTTTCATGAATTAAGACTTCCATGACCCTAATAATTACAGCACATACAAAGTTTTCATCAAAACCTTTTCAAATCAAAAATTATTTTCTAATAAATGGAAACTTTTTTCTTCCCCAAATCATCCAAAGATCACTTCTTGGACAATTCTCATGGATTCCACTTCCTTTTGGAGTTGTTGGCAGAGAAGCGCCTTTAAACACAAAACATCTGAATCAACATTACCATCTAGTGGAGAATTTGATTCACCGCTGATGTGAATTCCTTAATGCAGAAATACACGCTTTGTGACTCTTGCACAAATGCAGAATTAAGAAGTCAATTAAATGTTCATTTTGAAAATCAATGCTTGAAGTTAGCTGTCTGCTTTAGTTGAAGAGTAAAAGAGTCTTTGAGTCATACTGTAGATCAATAATATTAAAACTATGCTAAATACAGGAAATCAGTACAAGATTCTCTAGATGAGTTTTAATTCCCTAAGCTTTTCAGAAGGTAACATTGTTTGATGTTCACTCTGACAAAGCACCTAAATCTATATCTGGAAAAGAGATAACAAAAATGCAATTACTCTCTATACAAATTACATAAAAATTAGAGCCTGAATTTAATCAGTACAAAGCAAACCCAATCCTTATCTTTCAGGTTGGTGTAAATGGAAATCTTGAGGCAGACGCAGCCATGTGGCTGCTTCTGGAAACTTCATTAGGCCCCACCAGCTGTCTTTCACATGTTCATCACTTTGCGTGCAGGAGGTTTGATGTCTCTGGCGCCGAACACTTTCATGTGTGCAGGACAGATGCCGACGATTAGTTGGCTAGCGGCAGCAGGGCAGGATTGCTGGTTAACGGGGCTTTCGCTTCCTGTGCCTCCACCCTGCCCTTTCTACAGTTTCTCTCTGACGCTTGGTTTGTTTATTGGGTTCTCTACCATGTCCCACCAGTTGCTTCCCCTGCACAGCCTTTGGCACAACAGCCAGCATTCCGGAAGGGCCTCCACAGTGAAGCGCAGTGCTAGGAGCATGCAGGATGCACAGCAACCCTCCTAAAGCTGTCTGGTCTCATCTGCGTCGCCTTTATCCTTCCATGCTTTTTTCCCCCGATTGCCACATTTACTTCAGCACTTGTAGCTGAAACCAGTTTGCACTTCTGTACTTGGCTAGCTCGTCAATCCCCTGTGGCCTAAAACCCTCTGATTAGGCAAAAGCTGACTGTCAGGAAAACGCACCATCCTCTGGGGATGCTAACTTTATACAGCACTCGAATGCCAAAGTAGAAAGTTTGGTAGAAAAATCAAAGTCAACCAATGCTTTAAATCCACCCATGATCAGGGCCACATTTTCACCTGTGGAAAGCGTCTGCCTGGAGTGACATGCACACGTGTGAGAAGCCATACCAAGAACTTGGTTCAGTGCCTCTACTCTCCTGGTTTTTCTGTACAGTACCTGGTATCATTCAGAAAAGCTGCATCTCGTGGAAGTTGATGTCTGGAGGAGACAGAAGCATTTTGCACAGCACAGCACGCAGCAGCTTGCATAATACTGAACAACAGCATTGCAGCACCTCCTTCGCTTAGGGTCACAATCGCTGCTTTGCTTTGGAGATTATGGGCTTAGGTCTTAAACTCCAAGGGTAATAAACACATTAAAAAGTAACCCGGCAACAACAAAGGGACCCCTCCCCTAGAGGCAGTTTGTTATCTGAGGTAGGAATAATAAAGGTACCATCCTGTTCCTGTTGGAATTGATGACTAAATTCCCCCCTGGGGATAAATTTGGGTCCTCTAATATCAGGCACTAAAAGTAAAATGAAACAACAACAACAACAAAGTAGTTTAAGTCTCTGCCAAAAGTTTTGTGGGTTTTCTTTTTAAAATCAAATTTCTTCCCTTCCTGATAAGATGCAGCAGGATAATACTTCACGATGTTGGTGTTTCTTCCCTTACATAGACACAACATGCTAGATCTGAGAGACAGAAAGTCCTTAAAACTTGCAATTAAGAAGATAGTTACCATCTGCCCAGTGCAAGCCTATATTATAATCAGCCTGATTTTTGTGATGGGTCTGGGTATGACAGCTGTTTAATTTTTAAACCTCCTCCAGTAACAGCAAGCCAGGCTAATTGCCTGAAGCTCTACAACCCTTTTGCAAAAGATGGTTGGAGAGAGCAGGAAAAAGTGCTCTCTTTCATTACATTCAGAAAATAGTTAAGACAAGTGGCCAAATGAATTAAGGCAAGGGAATGAGCTTGGCCCTTCTATGTGGAATATGCAGCACATCTTTTCACAATTCCATCTGATCTCCAGTGCGACTTGCAAGTGCTTTTTTGCCTCCAAATTAGGCCAGTTTGGTAGCCAGCGAAAACCTTAGTAGATGCTGAGTATCTAGGGGCTTGGTAAATTAACACAGCTGGCAACTCTTGAGTTGCTTACATTTAAAAGTTGCTCTTACCTTGAAAAAATTCAATTAATGATCCAGTCTCAGCCCGGTGCCTTGCCCACCCATGTAGCAGTGGGGGCTGGAAACAGGGGAAGCTGAGTGATCACGATGGACATACTTCCAGACTGGAAACTTCAGTGAATCTTGCAAACTTCCATCGGGGGATGAGAAATGCAGTTATAGTAGTTTTTCCCCACAGATGATCTTTCAGAAGTTATGAGCTTAGGAAGGCTTCTGAGTGGTCTTAATTGTTATAGTGATATGCAGTCCTAATGAAATCAAATGTTTTAATGCAGTGAAATGTTACACAGTTGGGAATGAACAATCTCTGCCAGAGATCTCTACCTGTCTGCCAGCAGTTATGAAAAAAGGAAGGTGGTACAGAAGCCCACTCAGAAATGGTCAAGGTCTGGAAAAATGCTTCACAGTGCTTGCATACTCATTGTTACCTTAGTCAAGATGAAGCTGTGAAGTTGACCTGATAACACTCAAAGTATGTTTCCATGGAATGGTGTAGGCTGACATGAGTGAGCTCCTCCTGTACTCCAAGCTTGCTGAGCACAGGCTAACTCCAAATTGGGAATCACATAACTGCTGTCAGGACTGCACTGAGTACAAACTAATAAACTTGGCTAGGAAGCAGAGCAATAAGGTGTGGATTCTCGGGGAAATGAACTACTCCATTTGGCAGGTTCAGTATATGTCAGATCACAGACAGCCTCTTTTAAATCTACCTCTAGAGAAGTGTGGAGATATGCCTCAAGAAAGCAGCCAAAGATCAGGAACTGAAGGGAACAACTGGCTTTGAAACCATGCATCAGGAATGGGACACAGCCTAACATATGCCCTTCAGTCGCTGATTGAAAAAAGCAAGATCCTGACACGCATAAAACCTCTCAGACTGCCCATGCCCTTGGTTTCCTTAGTACAGGTGAGAGAGCTGGCAGTACCAACAACTGCTGGGCAGAAACCATACTTGGTAATAAAGGCAATGCAGGAGAAAACATAAAATCTTTCAAGAACTCTTTATTCCAATAGTTGATCTGTGTGATCAAAAAAAAAAAATGTCTGTTGGCTCTGCAGAGTTTTCAGCTGTTCATTCCTGTTTGACCTTCTCTCCGAGATCAAACTGTCATGGAAAGTGGAAGAGTCATCATCTCTTGACGCCTGCTGGATCATATCCTGCTGGTTTTCCAGAAGATACACCAAAATGCACAGGATTGGAATCAGTACAAAGCAGGTGACTCTTGTGGACCCCACAAGCTGAAGCAAGTACCTTAGTCCCCACTGATGTTTTTCCTCATGACTGGTTGGCTCATCGTGACATAGTGGTTAAGTGACAGACAACAGAGTTTGCAGATGTTTTGCCGTGTGTCTCTGTTATGTGCATGTCCCATCTTTATGTTGCAAGATAGAGTAGCTGGTGGGAGGGGAATACAGAAGGGGCTTTCAAGGGAAAATATACTATAACCATTTCTCTGAGATCACACTGCAGTGACTAAAAATTGCTGAAATTTGTAGGCCACAGTGGTGACACGTTGCACCTTGTTTGCTGGGGTGTCTCTGGAGGTCATACAAAGGGTTTGGGTAAATCCCTGCTGTTAGCTCTTTGCTTCTGAAACTCTCAGTTCCTCCTTCTCTCACATACACTCATGTTCCTTTAATCACAGAACTTCCTACTTCTTTTTTAAGCAAAAGCTGACCATGGAAGTTTTTATCCTTTGTTGAGGCATGAAGTTTTAAAAAAGGGGAAACAAGAATTTACTGTACATGGGACACACACTCTGCAAAATAATAATTAGCACAGATCCACTCAAATGTCCAAATATATATATTACTTTATTTGTCCACAATTTTAAGCAATTGTTTCCTTAAACTGCACCTATTTAGTAATGTCTTGTAAACATCTGCCACAGTTAAAATAGTACTCCTTTCTGGAACTGAGATGCTTGGAACAAATTATGAGAGAATTTGAAATGTAACTTTTTTTTTTTTTTTTTTTTTGAATAAATGCTAATAATTTTGGATGCCTAAAGATGTTCTGAGCATGGAGCATGCTGTTCATGCGTGTCTGATTTAGGATAACACAGACTTACTTTTCCTATCCCATACTGAGTTTGGCAGCTCCCAGAGTATGGATAATGGCTTGCTATGGCACCTTTCATGCTAGCCAGCATATTTAAAATAGGATATAGTAACATTGAAGTCAGTAGTTTTATACGACTCCATCACACAATCCCACTAAATCCTGCAGGAGCCGAGTGAGCTCCTTGCAGTTTCTGCAGATATAATTTCTGTACAAGTAGGGTAAAACACCTACATACGTTCCATCTCCCCTTTTTATTGTCTTCCTGCAAAGCCAGTGCATTAAAGCAATCTTTCCACTCTGATGATGTAGTTTAGCAACTTAATGCCAAACAATGAAGTTAAGGTCACAAATTTGACAGTCAAACAATAAAATCCAAATTTTGTGAATAAATACCTTTTTCTTGTTGTTAAAGGTAAGGTAGGTGGCAGGTATCACCAAGAAAAGTTTCAAGCGGGCCTTATGATAAATAGACCAGCATCATGGACTGTTCTTCATTTCAGCTCCAGAAAGGTTACATAGCGTAAAAGTGTCTGTGGCTGGAAGTTGCTACTTAAATTGTTATTTGATTGTTGTTTCTAGGTAGTATTGAAACTGAAGCTTGTTCTCAGCACCATAAAGACGTCAGTGTATCTCAGAGATAGCCAGAGGCTGTTGGAAGGTATTTTTGTATTAAAAAGTCTTTCTTTATTTTCTATTGTAGCAGGAAGCAACCTTTCTGACCAGATGACTAGGTTACGTGACGTTTGAAAAGAACAGCACATTTTCTTCATCAGACAAACCTTGCTTGCACTGAGGCCTGCCTCTATGAATTCCATCAGGAACTGAAAAAAAAAAAACCCAAAACCAAAAAACCCCACAACAACCCTGAAGGTTTTCTGAGGCTTACCCAGACTATTTCACTATGCTCAGATTTGTACTGCCTCTCAGTTCAATGGATATTTGCACTCATACCTCTTTATGGTACATTAGACCCTACCACAGGTCTTGAAATCGTCACGGCTTTATCATGGCTGGCCCTACATGTTCTCTTCTTGATAGTCCATATCTTTCCATTTTTAATAAGCATCTTAGGTTTTCCTTCTCTCAAAATGAGCATAATGTTAATTAACAACTTTCTTGACAAGTTTACTGTATAGAATGCATTACAAAGGCTCTATGATTATTCCTTACTTACATACCATTAATTATATTGCTACTTTGCTAATTGCAAGGTTCACTGCTCCTCCGTATCTGCCTGTCACCTCAGTCTCTAACCACTGAAACCACCGTTTGAGACTCCTTACCAAAAAATACTAGATGCAGTTGGTGTAGCAGGCCATTAAATACTAAATAGCAACTGCATTTCAGGTTTTGTTTAGTTTGTTTTAGTTTGTCCCCATCAGTGGCTGACTCTTCAAGCTACTCAGCTCATTTTAACTAACACATTGAAAAAACATGCTCTTTGAGTCGACTGTTGCCTTAGCAATTCCAAATATTTGACATTGCAAGACATTTCACTATCTAGAGAGCCAACAAATTCTAAGCATCAGATGTTGGAAAAGACTCTATACAGGAGTGTTAAAGTATTCATTCAACCTATAACAGCTTATGAAACAAAACCCTGAGAAAACAGAACTTGGAAACTTCTTAAATGCTAGTTAAACAGTCAAAAAAGCGCCCCACTTTCAAGAGAAGTAGGGCAAATCAAGTTCTAGCAAGACGACTTTTTTTTTCCTGAGGACCATCTTGATTAGACTGACTTGCAAGTAAGTAGTGAGAAATGGAAATTCACTGTCTCATTAGTAACAGAAGAACAGACAGATACAAAAGGTAATTATCATATTCTGGTTTTAGCTGGAAAATGAAAAATGTATTTATATCTCCTTTGTAGACAAGCAGTCTATTGTGAAATGTTAACAAAAATGTTAACTTACAGAAGAGTGCTAGACAGCAACAGAAAAAAGTAGGCATCCAGTTGAGCCTACGGCCAGTATGACTGTTGTCAGAACATCTTGGTTGGTCATTTTACTCCTAATCAAAAGCAGACTCCTGCTTCCATCTCTTTCTGTAGCAGCAATTTCTATTTGTGAAATATAACACTTCAGAAATGTCAGGAAAATTTCCTAAAATCGGGGAAAGTCGGGGACAGGGAGCTAGCACAAGCTTTTCCAGAATCCCTGTTTTAATCATCTCTGCTCTCTCTGTAAGGGGAGTTTCATCATCTTTTAGCATCTATAGCCCCAAAGCTTTTCTAACACCATGGAAATATATGATACAATTAGACAGAAGAAAAAATCCATTTATACAAAGGAAGAAGCAGTCCAACATAATGAAGTACTTACTGATTTGCTTTGGGTTATGCTGAAAAGGCCTACTTTGAGGCAATGAATTAGTGAAGCCTCAGGTTTGTTTAGATGAAAGGAACACTTTCTGGCAGCTGCATGAGCAAATGAGTACCCAGTGATCCAACCTAATTTAGGTTATGTAAAACTTAGTGGGTGTAAGCCACACATGTGCCTTCCGAAGGCAATGCCTGGGTTGCACTCCTGACTGCTAGCTTGGCTGCCAGCGATCTTCTCCCTCCCACATACCTGTTCTAGTAAAGCTCTGTTAAAGAAAAATTACTTCACATCACAGGGTGTGACACAGTACAAATACTGTGCAATGATCTAAGGTGCCTCAAGCAATCATGGCATTCATCCAGCTGTAGTCAAAATGTATTATTTTCATTTTAGGCGCTTTTTTGCTGTCATCAACATAGCATGCAAATACGGTGCACTGTTCGAAGTGGAAAAGAACACGATCACGGTATTTTGAAATAGATGGGAGACTAGTAAGGACCCTTTTACACAGTGCAGCCATTGTGTTGGAGGTCCCTAAGCAAGCTCTAAGAGAACTAGCTTGCTTGCTCAATGAAGAGCAATGGCATGCAGAGACACCTAAACAAGCTCTGACCAGCCCAGCACCGGAATCAGAAGCAATGTAGACATGTAACTTGAGCTGTGCTATGGGGTTGTGTGTTGGGGAGCAGCAAGGGCAGGCACTGCTCTAAAGGGGAAAGTAAGCCAGGAGCTGAGGGTGACAGGCAGGCAGGCAAAGGGGGCAACCTACTGACAAGGGGGCTGTCCCACAATACCCAGAAAAGGACAAGCAAGGCAGGTCAACAGTCCAGGTCACCGGACAAGGCCGTGGTGGTGAGGCAGGTCTGAGGTCAAGCCAGGAAGCCAAGTCCCTAAGTCAGGATCAACAAGGGTACATGGCCAGATGCAAACGCGGCTGCAGCATAGCTCAGGCAGGGGCCAAACACACAAGAGCCTCAGCATCAATGCAGCTTCTAGCAGACGGTGGCAGGGTGGGAAGCACCTGGCTTCTTCCAGCTTTTTATTGAATGGCTGCAAGGCCAGCAGGCACTGAGGCCAGAAGTGCCTCACAGCTAGATGTCTGCATGATCTAAGTTGCATTATCTAATTAAGCAGCCAAATCCCCAGGAGAGAGGGGAATGCAGAGGGCACTGACACTATCCCAACTGACTTGGCTAAGAAGTGGTGGTGTGCTCTGCCATGTTGACATACCAGGCTGTTTTATTGTGGAGGAATTGCAGCAGCTATTGTGGTGGACTTGAAGTAAAAAAACAAGCTGGATACAGCTCCTTGCTCTACTGAATAGTGGAGGAAGATCCCAAAGGAGAAAAAGCACTAGCTATGTTGTCCTCTTTGCATAGATTACTGTCTTTCATTCAGAGTCCTACTAGCTGCAGTTTCATAAGTTTGTCCTAAATAATGGCAACTCTACCACAGACTGCTATGTTTGAAAAAAAATTCCAAGAATACTGTTTGACTGGTGATGCTATTCTACAATCCTTTCTGCTCAGGATTGCTAGCAGTGCACCTACTCCAGCGTATCAAGCATGAGCTGGAGGGTGCTAGGTACCTGCAGAGGAGGTACCTGGGAAGGAGATGATGTGTTTTAGTAGGACTGAGAGAGTTACTGTTGAGAGGGAGGTATAGCTATCAGGAAAAGTTAAGGTTCCAGTGACTGTGCTTCCCATTTTACATTGTTTTGGCAGAGCACTGCATGACTACTGAGTACACATTACAGACCTTCTGGAACAATCTTTCAGACAACCAGCAAGACAGTTTGACCACAACTTAGAAGATCTGTATTTCCGTGCCAACAACCAGTGAGAACCTGAAATATTTGGTGCAAGTCATTTTACTTCTTTGTGACTCAATTCTCACTCTAAACAAGGGCAGACCTGTAATACGTGCCTTTATGAAAGTGCTTTGACCTTCCCACATGACAGGCACTGTATCATCATTCTCAGATTCTGTATTAAGTAATGATCTCTGAAAATAGACAACAGGGCAAAATACAAAAGTACATCAGCCAGAAGCACAGGGAGTCACAAGGACCTACCACAAACTACCACTTGCACTAGCTGGAAGAAACAAACCAGAACTAGGTGACCGCAGCACACGACAGCAGATCCTCCAGCTATGCAGTGCTGTTTACAGCTATGGTTTTAGAGGAGCTGCCTTTTTCTTGTTGCACATGTCAACATTAGTTCTTTCCACATTGCAGGCTAACCTCTCTACTGCATCAACGGCATTCACACGCAAACTCAGACTGCACAATTTGCTGCCTCTGTTGTGCACCTTTGGAAGCCCAGGTTGCACATACAAGTGAACTCCATCTTTCCTTCCTTTTTCACTGTTTTTTCTTTTCTTAAAAACTAAGCATCACTCCTTGGGATTTTTATCTGTAGAAGTGAGATGGAGAAAATGTTGATTATTTCAACTTGGATTTTCAAGGACTGGTTCAGTTGGGATTCCTGCTGAGGGCCTGTGTATGGGTTTGCAGATTGGGTTTGGTTTTTTTTGTTTGTTTGTTTGCTTGGCTTTTTTGTTTTTTTTTTCAGAACATTCCCTGAATCAGAAATTATCGGAAAAGTATGTGATCACAATTGCTGGTACTCAGACAACAGGCAATCTAGTTTTACACACCCTTAAGAATGCTCAGCTACAGAATGTAGTTGGAGAAGGATGCAAGTATCTGGGACTAGCTCTAGGCTCTATTACTTCTTTGTCATATTTGGGGCTGATAGAATAGAATCATTAAGGTTGGAAAAGACCTCTCAGTTCATCTAGTCCAACCGTCAACCCAACACCACCATGCCTACTAAACCATGTCTTGAAGTGCCACATCTACATGTTTTTTGAACACCTCTAGGGATGGTGACTCCACCACCTCCCTGGGCAGCCTGTTCCAATGCCTCACCACTCCTTCAGTAAAGAAATTTTTCCTAATATCCAATCTAAACTTCCCCTGGTGCAACTTGAGGCCATTGCAGCTCATCCTATCACTAGTTACTTGGGAGAAAAAACCTACACCCACCTCATTACAACCTCCCTTCAGGAAGTTGTAGAGAGCCATAAGGTCTGTTCTGAGCCTCCCCTTCTCCAGACTAAACAATCCCAGTTCCCTCAGCCGCTTCTCATAAGGCTTGTTCTCCAGACCCTTCACCAGCTTCGTTGCCCTTCTCTGGACATGCTCCAGCAACTCAGTGTCCTTCTTGTAGCGAGGGGCCCCAGAACACAGTATTTAAGGTATACTTCTTCTGAAGGGGAAAGCCCCAAGGTTTTCCAAAGTTGGAAACTGGGTAAGTGATACTACCTTCCTCCACACTTCCACCTTGGCCCCTTGAACTAGAGAGACCTGGTGACAAAAATCAGCACAGGATGGGGAAAGACATAATAAAGCAACATACCATATATCTGCTTCAGTGTAAACAGCAGAAAGACTTAAATCAACTATTTCATTCACATTCAGACCCTGGACCAATGGATGGCATGATCCCTCACTTCGCCAGGCATTTACATACTGACCAAAATCATATTTAATTCGCATATGTACAAATAGAAAATTCATTTGTACCCACAGAAAATTCAACTCCCTGGTACAACGACACAGTTACATTTATACAATCACAAAAGCAAAAAGTTGCTTGTTATCTATTTACCACATATGTGCATTCTGAGAATAGTGGCTTTAGTTCTCATGTAAGGGCACTTACTTCTGGAATTACACAAATTCTCAATAAAAGGGTTTGGACTAGAAGTAGTCCTCCACTTATGCTGGCAGAGAAGCAAAACATCACAAAAAGGAATGCATCCCTGGAGTCATATGGAACGTACTTCACCTTAGTCAACACATGCAGGTCCCAAGATCACAGCTGGATCCTTAGCATATTTAGAAGAGTCTGAGGACTAAGAGTTTTCATTAATAACCACTGTAGATGGTACTGTACTTTCAGGGAAAGTTTCATCTTACATGGTTCTGAACTGTCACCCCACCAACTATGTTTTTGTTTTTAAATGTCAAAAAATGTACAAACGTAGATGTAGGCATAGATTATTATTATTTTTATTGCTCTTGTTAAAAAGTCAGTGTATGAATTATGGCACTATGCTGTAAAAATGCAACATTACTGAGTGCTCCAACAGTATGAGGTCCATTATGACAAGACTTTAAACACGAAGCATGAGCTTCAATATGTATTTCCAAATAAAAAAGGCTAAGAGGTAAATGGATTAATAATAACTGATTTACCTGGAATTTCAATACTAAGTGAATACAGAGTGGATTTGCAAGAAACAGACATATTTAAGACATGACAGAGTCAAACAAAGCTTCTAGAAATTGAAGAGCAAATTCTCTTTTCTTTTTGACCTACACAGAGGTATTTTTGTTCTGCACAGTAGATGAATGTTACAGCTCTCCTATTAAACTACAATCACAATGTGTCAGGGGGATTTGCATGAGAAAAGGAAAAAACAAAACAAAACCTTTTCTACATTGCCAGTCAGAGAAAAAACTTTGTATGCTTTGAAATTTTAAAAACAAACCCATCAATTTAAAAACAAACAAACAAAAAAAATCACATCTCCTGGTTGAATCTCCACCATAACAAAACACCGATGCCTATTAACTCTGTGCTTGAGGACTGAACAAAATTACGGCACTACTCCCAATTCTGAAGCAAACCCAAACAACTGGATAGCCATGGACATTATTGCACTTGTAGCAGTGGTGCTTTCACTGGCCTGAAAACTACTTTCATTGTGTTAAGGAAAGTGAGAATTTTTTTGTTTTTAACATGTGTAATCTTACTCGAAAGATGCATTGTAAAAAGAATGGTGTCCTAATTCAAACTGCTATACTCTTTATAAAACAGTTTAAGCATATCTGGCACGACATGAAGCTCTTGAAATGCCTCCGCTACTTCAGAAAAAGTCTTAAAGAATAACACTTCCCAGAGGATGGGTGTGCACGGAGTACCAAATAAAGGGAAAAAGGACAGTGGGCATTTTTAGTTTCCCAGAAAAAGGATGTCTTACATCACACAGCAGAGCATAAATAAATAAGATGAAACTTGAAGAGTCTGAATATAAATCCTTGGATGACATTGCAAGAGTCACAGGCTTCACCAAACCAATGTCAGTGTATTTTGTTAAGTATAATGCAGTTATTATATACAGTATGTTTATCAGAGAATGCCAACTAACAATACACTAAATTAATAGTTGTTAAACAAAAATTGTACTAAAACAACATACTTATAAAAACAGATGGCAACCCCCCAAGTTATGCATAATTACATATGATGAAGTCCAGCTCTCTGGAGTCCAATGGATTGACACCTTCAAGCATCAGGAAGCAGTTTTCTGAAGCATAAACAACATAATTAACAAAACCCAGTCAAGCTGTAGGGGAGTTGCACTGTCAAAAATATCTTGAGTCCAATCACAAAACTCTCTGTAAATATTACCACCGCATAGCTGCAATGGGGCAGCCATTCATTCAAAGTTTTTACGCTGCCATATTTCTTCAAACAACCTTCTACAGGAAGTGCTATTTAACACGGCAGAGATCTACACACAAACAAAGTATGTGACGAACACAAAGCACTTAGGTTTAGAAGCACTTAAGGAAGAATCCATAACATCTTTACAGTGTATTGTGTAAGACTGCATGCACTATTAGTTTTCTCCTGCTTACTATTATGTGGCATCTTACTGTTCATAGTATTCCTACGTACTAAGAAGAATGAGCCTTCTCCCCGAGAAACCAGGTTCTCTGATATGGGAAGCCACCATGTCTTGCTTTGCTACAGTAAGGCATGTACAATGAAGGTGACTATGTCATCACACATCATGACAAAAAGACCCAGTTCTTCCCTTTGTTTCTTGCTCAGCTTCTCTGCTCCATTACAACTGTGAATGTCAGTCAGCATCCATGTGTTCTTGTCTAGTAAGTAGAGGCTTCCCGTCTGTATCACCAATCTTTTTCCGCATCTCTTCCACTGCTTTCAGCAAAGCTGCTCGCTCCTGCTCAAGAGTCAGAATGGACTGCTTCAATTTGCCTTCATTGGTCAATAAAAGCTCTACTGTGGCTTCAAGGTTTTGGATCTTTCCATTAGCCACCTTTCAAAACAAGAAGAAAGGAGGAGGGGGAGGAAGGAGGGGAAGAAAAAAAAAAGATAGTCATTAACAACTGAAACCAACTTTAAACTATTTTTTGAGATACACTAATACCTGTAAAATACTTTCCAAATGATGAAAAATTGCAAAGGTAAATTAAAATATGACTGTTATTAGATCTGTGTACTTTAGACTACAACTATGGTTTTGCTTCTAACAAGCAAACTTGATTGCTTTGATTAGTTCACAATTAAACTCAGAATATGATACAAAGTAATGAAATTAGAAAGTTACTAAGTCTGCAAATTATATACCAAAGAACTGCAGGTTAAGATAAGCATCTGTATGGAACAGTTGGGAGACATTTTTGGCCAGCCATATTTGCTGAATTCCATGTGCTTTGCAAAGCAAAGACAATCCAGCCTTTTAGCTGCATCCTCATTTCATCTCGACACTGAGTCCAACAAATGCCAGATTTGGAGGCAAAGGGGGAGGAGGGGATTTAGTGCAATATGCAAATGGACAACACATCCTGAAAAACTCCAAAAATTCTCCTTTGAAAAGCTGCACATATGGGCATTCTACTTCATGGCAAAACAAAGTATTAGATCACTCAAACTCATCATGTGAGATCTGTAGCTGAGGTACTTTGACAAAAGCAGAGATTTGTTTGGAAGTTTCAGCTCTAGATAACATTTGGAGACAAGAGCAGTGGATGGTCTTGGCTTTCAGGGAATTATTTGCCTTTCTGATGGGCTCACTGCCCTTCATATAATTATGGCAGGTTAAAAAGTTCAGCCTTTGGGGGCAAAATATTGACAAACCATGACCCGCATTGTTTGGTGATGTATTTTCCTCCCATCAGCAACGGGTCACTCTTCACCACAGGAAATGAAGGCTGATGAAGCCCAACTCCAAGACAAAGGGACTGCTCCAACACTACAGACAGTTAAGTTCCACACTATGATGTTAGGTGCTGACTTGCCAGCACTCAGGTGGAGATGATCTTTGTAAAAAAAAACTGCTCAGGACTGCAAAGTCTTTAGGGGCAGGAGGGAGGTGGAAGATCCCCTGATGCAGATATCTACAGGACATCACATCTTGAATCTCATCCCAGAATCCCTCTCCCCCATGCTACATTCAACAATTTCCTTGCTCATATGCCTGATGCTTTATGAAAATATCTTGCAGAGGAGCATCTCTTCTTCTGACTTCTCTAAGGCTCATCTTAGAACCTGAAACAGATTCAGATCTCACAGGACCAGAATTTACAGCTTAAGTAAATTTTTGTTAGAAGAGGCAATCTAAGTCTGCACAGTTGGCTAGATTTAAGTCACAATACAGGACCAATAGCTGAGAAACCTGAACTCCTTCCCTCATCTATTATCTTACAAAGTCTATGTCTTTAACAATAACCAAGAGGCTTGAAACGTCTGCTTCTTACCCTTGAAGTCCCTTTCTCTCCATCAAACTAAATGCATGGTCAAAAGTTTTATAACAAATGTCCTGTTATAAAGCAGCCAGAAAGCTGACTTCCTGAACAGTTAAGCAAAGAATAACTCTTACAGAGACCAGGTATACTGCCTCTGAAACAAGCCACAGACTGAACAGGCACCAAGCATGTATTAGAAATTATTATTTCACATACTGTCTAAACAATCTGGATGACAGTTTAAAAAAAAAATCTTGAAAGAAAGAGTATGTCTTTATAGACAACGTATCCCATATCTGATGGATCTCTAAATTGTGACACTGACATTAGCTTTCCCATTTGCAATAGACTAGTATCCCTGCTGTAACAAAGCAATGACTGAAAACATAAAAATGAAGTTGAGAACGCACTTTGTGCTTTTTAGTCATCTTCTACAGCTATGATTTTAATTACAAGAAAAGAGACAGTGTGATAAATCAACTTTTCACTAATTGCAAGCATATGCTCTATCCACCCCCCTATCAGAATTTCTGCTGCATTTAAACTTTAAAGGCTAAACTAAATAAAATTGCAAGTAGCTACGCTTTAAAGTCACTAGACCAAACACCAATCTCTCCTGTGCCTTAGTGTAGGACAGTCTCTTCTGAAAAGGTAGATAAATTAGAAAGTGAATTAAATATGAAATATAAATTGTACCTGCAGTTCTTCCAGGAGATCAAAGTTTTGTTTGCGCAAGCTACTGTTTGCCTTTTCTAATTTATCCAGTCTCTGATTGTCATTTAAAGACGAATCTATAAGCTCATCCTGAAGCACATGATATTCAACTTCATAAGCTTGCAACTGCTTGGCAATATCCATTTCAAACACCTGTTGTATATAAAAGTATTATTAGGTGCTGTGTAGATCAAAAACATAACTCATTCAATGCTTTAAAATCTATGGATCTAGACTTAGATATCTAATCACTGCATACGAAAAAAGGACATAATTTTTGACATTCACATTTCCTAATCTGGAAATGGCAAGATTGAGACAGTAGAGTGCACTGGATCTACTTAAAAACTTTGCTACTGATTTGCTGCCTGACTTCAGGAAAATCACTTACACTAAACTTTTCCAGAAGCATAGACTTTGTAGGGGAGTCCCCTTTTTAGATTTCAGATGTAGTGCATCCCAGTTTGGCATAAACCCTCCCAGACATACTCAGAATTAGATGTCACTTTAGAAAAGTGTGGTCCAAGCCCATGTGCCACATGTACAAGTCTAAGGCTAAGTAGAATGAAAGCTTTAAATGAAAAACAGTAAACATTGCTAGGTTTATTTATGATTCTACTGTACTCCTAGAGACAGAAAGAAAATGAAATAGTCTGTCCTTACACTAATACACTTAATGGAAACACTATGTAATGTCAAAGCAGTTTTCTATTATTGTTAACCATGAATCACCGAAATGAGTGCTCAGTCTTATACATGAATATTAAGAAAACCTTTTATATTAAAAGCAGATAAATCAATTGAGGTGCACAGAGTGACCCTTTTATTGCATTTTCCTTTTTCTAGGTTTTGGCAAACATCTGCCTTCAAATTATTCAGGAAATATGACTCTAATGTCCCAGAGCTAGTTACCTCCTCTGAAAGCAGTGAAGTATATGGTAAATTAAAAGGACAAGCGTGCCAATCACAGAACATAATAGAAACGAAAGTTGACTTAAAAATGCATCTGGAAAATAGCCCAAGAAGTTCAGGGGTTATTCTTTATTTTTAAACCTCTTGTACTTTATTCCTTTTGGAAATAAGTCAAATATCAATCGTAACTTAAATACCTGTTGAAATAACAAGAATTATTTCCTATTTTATTTATTGGTTTTGCCTACAAAACCTTAACTGTTGGTTATATCTAAAGAAAACATCAGTTATGAAATGTTTCTGACACCTGTTACATATGCTATAAAGAATTCTCTCATAGTTGTACAGCAGCAGAAATACACATACTGAGCATCTAAGTACAGAAGGCCGAAATACAATTTTAATTTGAGTTTAGTTACACATGTGGAACTTTCATTTTCTGTAGATCTAAGCATATCTGGAGAACACACGCTGTTGAAATCTCAGTAAGACAAATGGTGCCATTCAGCAGGGCAGAATGCTAGTTCCTCTCATGACCTCTCCAACTTCTAGCCTCTACGCTCTTTGAGAAGGGAGGGAAATCCCTGCTGTCATACCCAGAGTATCAAATCTGAAAGGGGGGAAACATGAGGCAAACCAAAAACTTGACTTGAAAACTAGCTAACTGAAGACACAGCAGGGCATGTAAAGCAAAGGCCACGCTGCAGAAGATGTGAGGAGGATGGGGATTAGCCCAGGAGCTGTGTATGGACTGCAGGGCTGGTGCAACAGCTGCTCTCTCCAAAGACAGCCCCAACCAAAGCCGGGGAACTGCTCTCCCTTCAACTCACTTTTACCTGCTCACACTTTAAACTTAGAGCAGTCAGAGCTGCCTGAACAGAGTATCTCTCCCTCCTTCTGCTCAAAGCCAATGGTTTTCTGCAGGTTGCCTAAGCACTGCAAGTCTCTGCAGAGCTGCGTGCTCCAGGCTTTCAGCCTGGCAGATAACATACAATCATACTTTGTATATCAATACATACTTTGATCCCTAGAAATTGCTTGCTTCCCTTCCCCTCGCACAGGCTTTCTAGTTCTCCCCTCCTTCCTTTGATAGTATGCACTAGAAGCAATTTTTCTGATCCTAATTTGAGCGCATGTCCCCTGGAAGCTTTGCTGTTGGGGACTGGAAGGGAGCCCCTCACAAGCATTCTGCGGTGTACTGTGCTGCTGCCTGCTTTCTTTATCAGGCCACAGGCTTTGCAGACCTCCTGCAGCCCTTGGTGAGTGGCAGGCATTTGCAGTTCCGCGCAGCACACCCCCCATGTTTTGGACCACAAAAGGCCTTCAGAAAAACAGGCTAAAATCCATTTTCTATTTGCCTGCTGCAAAGTAGATGTCAAATGTAACAGTTAGGGCTTCTAAATAGGCAAGCCTGAACTGCAATAATTCGTGCTTTTTTCAAATTTCATAGTCATCATCTGGAGCCTTCTGCCAGCTTAGCAATATTGCATCGTTTTCCTTGTCTGCCATTTAAAAAAAGTGTATCAAGGATTCCCAGGTTTTGCTGTCTAGAGTCACTGCTTACTGCAAGAGACTGCACTGCCCCATGTACTCCTGGCAGAAATACAAAGGCACTGTTGTAACATACTGAACCAGCACCATAAAAGCCAGCATAGATGAGGTCAGCATAGGAGGCTTCTAATTTCATTAGGTAAGGTCAACATTTGTGAGGCTCTTGTAAGTCAATTTTCACTTCTGAAATGAGACTGGAGAGCAATATTCTTTGGAGACAGGAGAACTCAGAAGGCTCTTAAGCCCACCTTGTTGCTTTTTTTGTGGAATGGGCTGTGTATGGCCTGTAACATTGCTGCCAGTAACAAAGTGTTGCACACTTAAAAAAATAAAGTAAAATCATATTCACTAAAGGCTTCATAAAGTGACCATAACCAACATGAAGATGCATGAATACAGAGGTGCTATACAAGTCATATGCTTCCAAAAGTTTTCAGTATCTTCAGAACTACAATAATAGAATTCTCAGCTTGAAGTAACACAATACACTGTTGTGGTTTTTCTGTCAAGAACTTGGCAAAAAGAGCATTTCTTTGCATACTACTCATATGTTCAGATTGTTTCATACCTGACTAATGGTCTTTTCCATCTGTACCAAACCCAAGTTGGGGAGAGTGCTTTTAATAAAATCAACAATTGTTTCTAGGTTCTCATGCTGCAGAATCAAGGGCTTGTGGCTTCCCAAAAGGCTTAAAGCCACTTTAAATATAGCCTCTGATCCTTGAAGAAAGAGCATATCTGTGGAAATAAAAGAAAAAACCTGAGTACATCAGCCAAGCAAATCTTTTGACAAGAATATTAGAACAGTAAAATGTGCAAGGACAACAACTTCGTATAGGAGCAATGCGGAGGCTAGACATACTGTGCCAGACATGTGCTTTTGTTACTTCAGCTATGGCTTTAGAAGTTTTGTAGGATCAAGATTATTACTGTGAACAGCACACTTGACTAACACAATCAATTAATTTGCTTAGTGAGTTTTCATCCAAAAAATCTAGTTCAAATTTAAGCTAAGTGCACAGTAAACCAAGTAGTCAAGTTTGTCAGTATTGCCACTTTTTGTGCATGTAGTACTTTTGTGGGTGTTTTTCTTTTGAGATGTTAATGGGAATCTGAATTTGAACAGAATTCTAATCCCAATGTCATTTAAAAATCAATACAAACACAACAGGTAAAAACTACACTTGAAGACAAAACCGAAGATCTGAAGTTCTGCTCTTTTCTCATCTGCTGGAAAAAGCTACAAAATCTCAGTTAATACAACATTGAGCACATGAGGCTAAATGCACACTTTTCAGCAGGCTCAATTTTCATGTGCTTATTTTTAGTATGTGTCTCAACCACTTATGTTAATATTCTAATAACCACATTAATAAGTACCCTGAAATCTTAGTAATACAGTTTAAGCATTAATATTGCAGGTGGCCCTGCAATGACAGCACCTGGCATACATTCAAGCACACTGAAACCACAGTATATAGTAACCTTTCAATGCAATTTCCTTTCTTTTACTTTACAAATTGCCTACATCTTTACAGAGGAAAAAAATAGAAGACTGCAATGAAAGCATCAGACAAGAAACCCATCTTCACAAACCCATCCGTCTACAGTATAAACAGCATTGCCCTGCATTTGACTTTCCTGCTACTATAACTCAGAATCTGCTCCTGGTTTTATTGAGGGACTCGCTACAGGCAAAAGCATCTAACATATGAAACAGTACTGACTGAGGTGAAAAAGGAAGAGAAGATACTGTGGGTTTATTCCATATTTCCTAAATATATTTTTATATACATATATTTTTATATTTTTTAATACTTTATTTCCCTTCTTTGTATTTGAAGCTGTAAATGCAGTCACAATGAAGTAGCACAATGACACCAAAAAACCAATCTGTCTTAATGATAAAAAAAAAAGTAAGAATAAAGAGACAGAGGAAAAAACCACCACAGAGTAAGGGAAACAACTACCAGCAAAACCACAGGTATCTCTGATGTAGTAAAGAACATATGAAAACACTAACTGCCTTTTCTTAGTAAAAGCGACCTCTCTTTCCAAATTTATATCAGAATGAAATTCCCCCTTGTACTTTTTGCCTGTAACGTTGAAGCCATAACTCATTTCAGTTCTCTCTCTTTCTCTCTGAGAAAGAAAAGCACAAGTAATAACTAACCATAAATCTTGCACTTTACTGCCATTTGTCCTAAAAGTGGTGTAAAATTTTTCAACTCTGATTCAATGTGAAATCCAAAGGCAGGAATGATTGAAAAGTGGTAACAGAGCAGGCACCTGCCTCAATTCTCTACTGAAACTGAAAACTATGCGAAAATAGTAGCGAAAGCTCTATATTAGGACATGGAATGCTGAAGGACAGCTAGGAAACACAAAGTGAAAAAACTAGGGATGAAAATAATGCATATTTATGATTCAGCACCTGCCCCATAAAGACATATAGATTAACTCAAGGTGACCTATAAATTGTTAATGAATGTCTGTATGAGCTGAGCTGGTAATATACGGCTGAAATCCCTCTCTCATCTAAAATAGCAAGTATTTAACAAAGACCTGTTTGTTATCCACTCCCCACGCTTCCTGTTAAGTGGGCTGCCAGCCAACAACTGTACAGTGAAGGTACCCAAATGAATGTCAGCACAACTGGTAGCCTACAGGATTAAAAAAATTAAGTTTAATCTACAATCCTGAAACAAAATAAACAGTATTCTACCAAGACTCCTCCGTTAGTAAGTAAATAGGGGTATTAAAGAACACATCTTTGTTAGCGTGGTACTTTCATTAGATCCTGCTTGGGAGAAGTGTTGAAAGTTCGGACAGGTAATTACAAAGTTAAAAGGAGTTTTGTTATTTGACTCATAGAACAGTCTTTGGGTTAACCTCTTTCCAGCCCACTTCTTTTACATATTGCTTGTAAGATGCTTCCAAAAAGTACACTCTATGGAAATGTACAGGAAGTGGTCTGTAACAATTATATTATTAGAGAGCAGCGGGGCTGCAAGTATCAAGGGTTCAGAGATACCATGTTAGAAAACAGCAGTGCAATCTTACAGGCTTAGTAACCGATAGATGAGTTACTTCAACGTTAAAAGGCAACATTCTTTCATCCCAAGGGTTCTAATAAGTGAGCAATGAACACGGGCGTATGTTCTGCAAAAGCGTGTGAACACATGGGTCAGAACTGATCGGATCCCGACTTGCCATGCTGCTAACAGTGGCTACTAGCAAAGTGACAGCTCTAGCCTTTTTTAGGTTTATAGTTGTATTTCAGAGTCTTCACTGTGGGCAAAGATGAGATTTTACTTTCTAATGTAAAACAATGTCCAATGTTCTCGATTTGCAGTTCCAGTAAACACTGTTTTAAGGAAATTACTAAGTACTTTGAAACAGTAAAAACTGTAAGTGTTGGTCATGCTAGACTTTCTCTCTAAAAACATCAGAGATTTTTAAGAGGTGACAGTTTCAGTCACACAGTTTTCTGTTCTTGACCTAAAATCAGTCCTGTGAAGATCCTGTATCTATACTTTCTATTTTAATGTAAAATCTTTGCTTTCTAAAGCCCTACAATCCACCAATGACAGATAAAATACTAATCTCTGTATTAAGTCAGCAATCCAAATATACTGGATACACAAGCCACTTTTATACCCCCACTGCAGTCAGTTGTCCAATTCAAAGACTCTTATCATGTACAATACTATGAATGACTATGAATAATTGAAAGATGAACTGATTATAAACTCAGTACATGATACTCACATACAGCACTTCATTTAATTCCTACAGGTTATTACTGTCAGCTAGATACTTGTCAATGTACGTTAGCCTACTTTGAACTGTTCCAGTGGGGGAAAAAAAAAACCAACAAAGATGTTTTCCCTGGAGTTAAAATACTAATCACAGGACATGTAGTTCTGCTTAGCTATACACCAACCTTTTCACCGTGATTTTTTCTAGCACTACTTTTGGCATGTCCTTAAACAGAAACAGGACAGGATTCTTGTTGGTTCTTCTTGGAATCTATATTCATTATTTGTTACTGTGGTAGGTAAGACTATATATATTTTTTTTAAGTCAGGAAACTGTCAATATTACTACCCTAATAATTGCTTCATTACATCTCTTAAGTTAGACTGACTGAAGAAAATGAAAATAGCTTCTCATTAGAAGAGAGGAATTGGGGTTGGGGAGAGGAAGCTCCAATCCACCCTACTCATCACGGATGATCCAGTACCACATAATGAAATGGAAAAACAAACAAATGAAAAGGAAATAAAACATCTTCTTTCCTGGTTTCAGCTAATTCAGAGTTCATTTTCTTCCTAGTAGCTGCTATAGTGCTGTGGTTTGGATTTAGTATGAGAACAACGCTGATAACACACTGATGTTTTAGTCACTGCTAAGTAGTGCTGACACTAGTCAAGGACTTTTCAGGTTCTCATGCTCTGCCAGGGGCACAAGAAGCTGGGAGGGGGCACAGCCAGGACAGCTGACCCAACCTGGCCAAAGGGCCATTCCATACCATATGGCATCATGCTCAGTATAGAAACTGGGGGAGTTGGCTGGGGGGGCAGTGATCGCTGCTCGGGGCCAGGCTGAGCATTGGTCAGTGGGTGGTGAGCAATTGCATTGTGCATCACTTGTTTTGTATATTTTTTTATCATTATTATTATTATTGTTATTATTATTATTTTCTCTTTCTCTGCTATCCTATTAAACTCTCTTTATCTCAACCCACGGGTTTTATTTTTTTTCCCCCGGTTCTCTCCCCCGTTTCACTTGGGAGGGGGAGGGGGAGCGAGCAGCTGTGCGGTGCTTAGTTGCTGACTGGGGTTAAACCACAACATTCTCAAATACCAAACAATTAATCTATGAAATATACATCCATAAGATAGCATCAAGGTAAATTCTTAATTGGAATTTAATTAAAAAAGAGAACTTTACTTCTGTAGATTCTAAAAATAGGTAACGGAAGTGACTTTAGAGCATAAACCCCATAAGCTTCCAAACATTTTTAGAAAATGAGATTATCAGTCAGGCTAAAATTATAAGGATAAGAAACACTAGTTTAAAAGCCCTATGTTTCTGCAGAGCAAATCCATGATTAAACTGCAAGGACTATCTATCTCTGTGTGTTTTTTAAAAACATAACCCTCAAAATAATTTTTCACTGACAGTGTTGGAGACAATGATAAAGGAGTAAATGGATTTATTTCTCAGATGATGCCTTTGTTACCTCTCCTTTCAGCTTGAAACTAATTGTCGGTGTTGAAGTGCCACTCATAACATCATGCCTTCATGGCATCAAATTTTCCATCCTCTCTACAAAGTGGTTACAGGGTGGGAAAAGGTAACAATGAGGATGAAAAGACAGGACAGATTGGGACTGTCATATGCTTTCCTCCTCTCTCTTTCCATTTTACTGTAAATACGACATGCTCCATAAGATGACCTCTGTTGTTGTTCTGTTCTTCAATAGTAGGTAAAATATTTCTCCTGGATGTCTGAAACAGGTTGGATAATGATGCTGTTCCTAATAACCAACAGACAAATATAAGACTTCAAAAATAACAGGTAGAAGTTTTATGAAGAATTACCAAACACTCTGGCTACAAATCCAAGGGGAAACTGGGAGGCAAACATGGTGAGAAACCAGGGAGCAGCATAGAGGCTGGGGCCAATCTCATGTTCCTCTAGGTGGTTATAGAGATCTCGATGGTAGTCATGAAGAAGTCGAGACAGTTGATACATCTGTATCTGCGTGGAATAAGAACAAAGAGACTGAAGGTAAACACGTTTTAACACTCATAGTAGCAAAGTCCATGCTTCACACTATTAGACACAATGAAAGGTATTTGTCAACTGATGTTTGGACTGAATTGTGTGAGGCAAAGAAATATTCAGAAGCCACCTAAAAGACCCAGGATGGGTTACCTGTGAGCCTACAACAGGCTCATTTGCAGCATCATTTGAACCTCATACAAACACTTAACAGAATTCTTCCTACTTATGGTTTTCACAGTTTCCCTGGTAGTCTTTTGATTTGAAACTAGTGCATTTAAGATGATGTATTCTTTTCCAAGATTATCCTTCTCCATTTTTGAGAACTGAAGTCCAGATTTTGACAATGCTATCTATATTGCATTATTATGATTTAATATTGGCTTCCTTTTATTAGAAAAGTTGAAATCATACCTGTAAAATTGTCATGTCAGGACGATATTGTTTTCTCAGGCCCATGTCAAACATGAGAAACTTCAGCATTTTAAAAGCATCCTCTTCACTCATATGAAGTAGTAAAACTCCTGCTACAAAACTAAGGCCTTGGCAATATCCTACTTCCTGGTCCAGAAGTGAATAGGCCTTCAAAATATTGTAGAGTGACAGCTGCCCAGCTCCCAGCTGTGCTGAGAAGTATGGATGTGTTGGAAATGTGCGCCCTGTGAAAATAGCTGAAGTTAGTGACTTAAACTAAAAAAATAAACAAAAAAACCCCTTGCCATGTTATCATATTAAACAGTCTTTCAAAAAGGTAGATTCTTTTGAAACGTAGATTCTGAGCCAACCCACAGGAAGACTGTAAGAAAGCCAGCAATACAAAACAATTGACTCTCATACCCCACTACTGTTTTATTACTGTAGTTGCAAAATTAATTTAGAAATTGTCAGGGGAATAGGGACAGTCTGTTGTTTGGAACAGCTGAGTAACTGCTTCTTAAGACTGGCCCTTGATTGGTTTGTTAAAGGGCTTATAGGGGCTGGTTGCCTATAATAGTGGGAGATTTGAGTCACCCAGTCCTCTTTTCTTGATTAAAATGTGTTACCTTTTAGACAGCTATTAGGATCCCGGCATAGACTTAGAACATCCAAGCTCTCTGGTTTGGAGGCCCTTCCCTTTCTCTTTTCTTGTTGTCTTTTTTTCCAGTAAATATATCTCTTGTCACGTCCCTCCTTGCCTTGGTCCCTCCCAGTCTTAAGGGTCCTTCCTCCTTTCCTGCAGCATGAAGCTCAGACTCTTCCATGAGCTGATCCAGTTCACTAATCTGGCAGAAAAATCCACTTGTATGTGGGGTTAGATGTTCTGTCCTGTCGCTCAGCTGTGTCAGCTCCAGGAGGCATCCCATGAGCACAAGTGACAAGTGCTTGGAGAGTGGCAGTCAGCTGTCAAAGCAAAACTTTCTCTTGGTAGCTACAGGCTTTGGATCTATTCCCCACATCTCTAAGTCCCAGCCTAAGGTAAACTATACTAATTGTAGAGCTGTAGGATCACAACTGAGCCATTTCCAGTCCTTCAGTTCTAGAACAAAATGATGACTTCCACCCCAGACGGGCTTATCTGTAAACTTTCACACAGAGCTGGAACCCACAAGTCCTTAAACCAAACCAATCCAACTAACTAGCTTACACAGTTTGACCCACAATATTTATTTACTCAGTGAGTAAAATTTTAATTTGTCTTATCTTTCTGCAGCTCTTACAATATCAAGAATTGTGTAGCTGCATATGTGCTATGATCTATGCTATATACAGATTATATTAGAGTGCAGCTAACAGAGGCAGCCAACAGAGACAGCACTTTGTGCAGCAGTTCCTGGGTTTTGCTTCTTTAAGCTCTTGAGCATCTGGATACTTTGTCTGGGATCACCAGCGGACTCACGGGAACCTGAGGGTACTGTTGCTGGCAGGTAAGGCTGAAGGTGTGCTAAGGGTAGCTCTGGTAGCTTCTAAGCAATCCTTGTCAGCTGCCCCTGATGACAGGGTGCCTGCAGCCTTTGTTCTAGCTGATCCCCGATTAGGGAGGGTCATAAACGACCTGGATGATGGGGAAGACCACACCCTCAGCAAGTCTGCAGATGATACAAAACTGGGAGGAGTGGCAGATACACCAGAGGGTTGTGCTGCCATTCAGAGGGACCTCAACAGGCTGGAGAAATGGGCTGCCAAGAACTTCATGAAGTTCAACAAAGGGAAGTGCAAAAATCCTGCACCTGAGAAGGAACAACCCCAGGTACCACTATATGCTGGGGGCCACCCAGCTGCAAAGCAGCTTTGCAGAAAAGGACCTGGGGATCCTGCTGGTCACGAAGTTGAACATGAGCCAGCAATGTGCCCTTGCAGCAAAGAAGGCTAATGGTATCCTGGGCTGCATTACGAGAAGCATTGCCAGCAGGTTGAGGGAGGTGATCTTTCCCCTCTACTCGGCACTGGTGAGGCTACACTTGGAGTACGGTCTCTAGTGCTGAAAGATATGAACTTACTGGAGCAAGTCCAGTAAAGGGCTATGAGGATGATGAAGGGACGGTTGGGAAAGGGTGAGAGAGCTGGGACCGTTCAGCCTGGAGATGAGAAGGCTGAGGCGTGAACTCATCAGTATAAATACCTCACATGAGGGAATGAAGAAAAGGGAGCCAGGCTTTTCTCAGTAGTGCCCACTGACAGGACAAGAGGCAATGGGCACAAATTGAAATACAAAAAATTCCACCTAATGTAAGAAAAAAAACCCACCCTTTTTTACTGTAAGAGTGGCCACACACTGACACAGGCTGCCCACAGAAGCTGCAGAGTCTCCACCTATGGACATACTCAAAACCTGAGCGAACATGGTCCTGGGCAACCTGCTTTAAATGACCCTGCTTTGAGCAGAAGGGTTGGACTAGATGATCTCAAGAGCTCACTTCAACCTCAACCACTCTGTGATTTTATGAACAGAGACTTTAAAGGCTCCACTTTTACAGATTTTTTTCAAAAACTTTTCCAAAAGGGAATATTTTCATTTCTAGGAAAAAACCCTCCCCCTATCAGATTTCCCCTACGAAATACCTCAAAGGGGATGAAATTTTGAACACTACTTTTGTTCTAGTATTAAATGGAACTTGTTTTTCACTTGCCCACTTGTTAAATACCACCCCACCCTTTAGCTCCTGGAATGCTGCTGTGCTGTTTTAAGAAGACAAAGCCCGGAGGCAGACTCCTTCTGCCATCTGGTAGCTGCTCTAGCCTGTCACTCAGGACACTGACATTCAGTTCCTGAGCAGGTCTCCCCTGGCCAGGCTGTCACAGGGTTGAATGGTACAGCAGAAATATTTCTAGCTTCCAGATGAGAAGGAGCTTGTGTTCCTTTGCAAAGGAATCCTCTGCCTGAATGACAAGTTATTACAGCACAGTCTAGAGGCAGACCTGTACTGCCTCACTGACACAGCAAGGCATCTTTCATAGAAGTCATGAAGAAAAGTTACAAGCTAGGCAAGAAAAACACAAAGATGTTCTAAAAAACATTAAATGGAGGAGGAGCAGAACTGCTAAACTCACAAGCCGATTTGTTTCTGAGTGCCCTGGTGATGACTTAATGAAGAATTTTAGCTTTTGCTTAGGAGCAAACAACTCCTGGCCCTGCTGAAAACAGACTCTAAGTGAACTGGAATACCTCAAGAGTGCCAGAATGAGAAAGTAAGCACCTACTACTTTATTTTTGAAGGGTAATAAAACAAACCATAATTTTCTACTGTGTTCAGCAAACACTCAGTGATGAGTACAGTGGTTTTCTACATTGACAGCACCTGGAAGTCAGTTTACCCTACTCTACTGAGAGAAGAAATCATTTACTGAACATGACTTTGGTGTTCAGGACCTGAAATCCCCAGTGACTGCAGTGGTTGTGCAGGTGGGCCCACAAAAGGAAATACACAAAAAAGCCTTCAGGGAATTGTGGCTTTGTTCTCATCCATGTAACAAAATAGCACTGTGACACACAAACTGGGCCAGGAAAGTGGCTGCTGTGCCTCACCTCTGCATCCAAATGCACAGTGCTGTACTCGTTCTCAGGAAGCGCTATTTACAGCTGAAGATGCATCCATTCAACCACGCGTGAGGAATGCTATTACGGCTTTAGCAAGACCTCTTTAGCTTAATTTAGGAAAGCTTTTTTAAATATTATAACCACACATTAGGTTTTTCTCTCAAGGGAGAAGTGCATGCTTTCTGAAGGATTCTTCAAGATTTAAAAGAAAACACTTCTGATAGCCTGAAGGAACACAAGTCAGAACATGCAAATTCCTTCTAGCTGTCTATCCAGTTATGCTGTCTGTTACTGCGCAGCACTATTCTATTTCAATGTGAATCACGAGGAAACTAGGAAGTCTCCAGCTAGTTTCACCTACTGGAATAACAGGGTCCAGTCCTTCCTTCAGCTAATGGCCTAGCAAATAGCTCCCCAGCAAAAACAACACTTTGCATGAAAACTACCATGAAGTTACCAATTTGCCAACACACGCAGTCATTTGTTTCTACAAGTAGAGCCCAAGGCTAAGATGAGAAAGTATTCGTGTGCAGAATCAGGCAGAAAATATGAACAGCCTGCTGAGCCAGCAAGCTGCAATCTGCTGTGTGAGCCAACCAAACTCAGACTGACTGTGCTCCCCACTGTCCAGGAGTTGTCCCAGCCCTCTCCCCCTGCTGAAGGTGTTCAACCCAGCACAAAACTATTCACCCCTTACTGAGGCACTTCAGTGTGACAGAATCCCAACGTTCATTGACAGGGGTATCAACACCAGGTATACTGACTTGACCGATAGGTACTTGCTAGCAAATGATCTCTGGTTGCACATAAATGTCCCTCTAAAAAACAAAAGACTGCTTCTGGCGCTGTGCAATCCAGGGGGATTGCTCGAATTGGTGTGACAAAGTCTGGAGGGAAACAATTTATCTACATTGCAACTGCCTATTCCCAGCTAGCATTAAGGCTCCTTGGAGTGTTACTTTCCCAAGTCAAAACCTGGCAGGCCTGTCAAGTAGGGGAAAGTGAAGGTAGCATCGACCATCACACTCCCCACTTCAGCTCACGCCAGTTTCTGCAGAAAAATCTCTGTTCTGCCAGATTCTTGTTTTCTGTGCACTGCCTTGATATTTTGACTCACTTTACCAAGTGTTACAAAAGAGGAGAAAATATTCTTATTTACCATACAAAGCTTAGGTCACCATCTAAACTTGAATCTTCTCAGTACTTGCTGAAGATAGTCTGCACATAGAGTTATTAAGAAACAGGTGCCCCTGGACAGCTCTGGTGATGCCTCATCAAGCAGTTCTTCCATGTGGAATAAAGGGAGTATAGACTTTCATTTGCAATGAAAAATACTCAACTACTGTTTGAGTAGTTACAAAGAGCAGAAGTATGATGGGACAACTCTGTACTACTTCTTTACAGAAAAGACGTAAGTGAAAATAATACAGTAAGTATTAATCATTCAGCTTCTTGTGCACCTGCAGAGCATGGGAAGCCGAAAATGTCCTTGACGAGTGTGAAAATGTCCTTGACTAGTGTAAGCACTACTTAGCAACAACTACAACATCAGTGTGTTATCAACATTATTCTCATACTAAATCCAAAGCACAGCACTATGCCAGATAGTAGGAAGAAAATTAACTCTATCCCAGCTGAAACTGGGACACAAGCACAGATTTTCCCATAAATTTTTATCATTCTGTCACATGACATTTAGTTATTTGCAGTGCATGTCTTCCCTGATGGAGTTTTTCAAGGAAAATTAATTTAATCAAACGTAAGTATTGTAATAAGACTTTTGGTCTTATTAAATGTTCCCAGGTTTTGTTATCATCTTAGTCTAGCAGTGGCTACCTATTATTAAATGGTGAGAGGCTTTTTCTGTGTTACCTTCTTTTATTTAATTATCTTCCAGAGATCATAAAACCCTTATTTTAATTTCAGACAGCTACTGTACTTACCTAGGTCAATAAGTATTGCATGTTGCTGGGAAGTTAGTTGTTTTAGGAGTTCTTTATAAGGTGTGTCCTTTGGTGGTTGTTTACTCGGAAACTGATGTTTAAGATGGTATTGCTCTGCTAGAAACTTCCAGATCTCCCCACGGTGGTGACGTGGTACTCCTGAGAGAAGAAAGTCATTAAAACAGTAATTTGTACTCATACTGAGAGTTCAACTATAGTTGAGCTAACAGGATTGAGGAACTGAAGATCTGTATCTGCTAGATATGCAAGCAGATCCCCATCTGCTAGATTCATATCTGCTATCTCCAGTAGACCATAGAAGCAGATCAAACTACAGTGCTTATACTTCCTTAACCAATAAAAGACATCAGCATCTTAACACGAGAGATTTAAGGTAGAAACAGGGTGAGCTGCCTAAGTCTAAGGTTACTGCTTACATCCAGTCTGAGAAGTACCAGAAAAGGCAGCCAGAATTGCAGTACTTGTCTCTGAAAAGTTATAT
>VZTL01075056.1:9082-41258 GCA_013400535.1 Scopus umbretta
TTATCTCAGCCCCCGGGTTTGAGGTTGTTTTTTTTTCCCAGTTCTCTCCCCCATCCCACTGGGGAGAGTAAGGGTCAGCAAATGGCTGTGTGATGCTTAGTTGCCAGTCAGGGTTAAACCGCAACACTTACAAAGTTTTTTAATGATATTCAGAGTGCTCTCAGGATAGGCAGAAAAGGGTATAATTCATTTACAGCAATTTTAGCCAAAGAGTAAGAGCCTTTTCCACTGTCATCAGGTTGTTCTTAAATGATACTGAAGCTGATTAACTATTGAAAGCACCTCTGAAAATGTATCTCCAGAACTGTGTTTGATGTTCATGGTTTACAGAGAATAAAATTTAAGTTCCAGAATAGTGTGATGCAAATTAGTGGGCTAGACATTCCTAAATGTTCATTTTTACTGTATTTTATTTCTTTAGAAGAAAATAAAACAGATCTTTATGAATCAAGCTGAAATAAATAATCCTCTCAGTATGTTGTATTTTAATTTTAGATAAGAAAAAATAGCTGAAGTTTCCTCAAGGCATTTTCACAAATATAATCCAACCCAAGCTAAATATCTCAGAGACTGTTTTGTACTCTCATGTTTGGGATTTTGCAGTCAGGTTTCATTCTGTTGAACTCCAAATAATACCATAGAAAAATTACTAACATTTCAGTCAAAAGAAATAATTCCTTGAAACAATTCAAGGATATAGCTCTCATTTTTTTTAAATATACGAGATCTTGGCTGTTCTTTGCAGGACTCCAAGATGAAATGTTGGCAAAATAATCATGGTTATTAACTGCAGCTGTATTTAGTAATACAACAAGGAAAAGGAAAATACAAATATCAAAGAAAAAGGTCTTGAAGAGTAAGTAGTGGTTACTTCTGACAGAGATTATCTTTCTGTTGTCTCTGTGAAGGACTTGCTTGGCAGCTACACCATGAAGAATATTTCTAACTTTGAGTAAATGAAGTACTTTATTTACAAGAGCAATAGCTTATACTGTTTACTAGATCAGTAAAAGAATTAAATGATTGGTAAAGGAAGGTTTTTAAGATTTGGTGAATCCTCTCTGGTAGAAAATAGTAGTAATGAAAAGCAAAGTTGGAAAAACTTAATCTTCTTATATAAAATTATTTGTTGTATGATAACAAAATATTTATATTAAAAGAAGCCATTGAACACATTGTTTTGAGAAAAACAATGAAACAACCATTAATATCTTAAATATAAATCACATTCTCATCTATCTTCTTATTCACTGTAATTTAGCACATTCCTTTTCTTCAAGAATAATTAATGTGAATAAAAATAAGCAGAAGAAGCTTCTAGCTTCCTGAATTGCAACAGCATTTCAATGACTGACTAGCATTATTCAAGAAAAAACATAACCTAATCTCTTCAGGGGCAAATGGAGAAATCCATGGCTTTTTATCACCAGCATATAGTGACTTGTTGGTAATGTTGAATTTGCTCCTTGTTATCCTTTTGTTTTCTGTTCCTCTGAACCATCATATTGATGCTTGCTTTGACAGAAAGTAAGTGTCGCAGGAAGAGTGGGAGTGCACTTCTCTCGTAGGAGACAAGTACAAAGAGACAACGTTCAGGGAGACCCTCCCGTTGAGTCACGAGGTTCGGAAAGGATCCCCTTGCTTTCTAAACTCCTTCTCAGAGAGGAGTCTAGGTGCAGCTAGGTCCAGTCCTAGTCTCAGACTTGATCAACGGTTTATGTCTAAGGATATATTTTTTCTTCTGCTGCGTTAAAAGGTTAAAGTAACTGGACAGGTGCCCAGATTTCTATTGTGAGTCCGGTCGCGTTCACTGTACTGAACTATCCCAATCACAGAGGCACTCACAATGCAATACACCCTCAGTCTAGTCGCGTTCAATGAGAACTATCATGGCTAGATTGATAAATGGTGCAGTTTATTAAGGCAGCAGACACACAGACACAGGTCCTTTGGATTACCGGTGATAAATTCACTGTCTGCAAAAGCACATGCAAATACCAAAGGTATGAACAACACAGCCTGGCTACAAATGTGTTAAACATAAAGCAACTCTATAGAGGTTTCTAAGTTTCCTGGGGAGACACTTGATATAACCAAGTGTTTGAATCTTACCTAAAGGCATCCCGATGGGGGGAGGAGAGAGGCTCAACCCATCGACTGGTTCTCAGAGGTATATGATGGTGGCTTCTCCTAACTTTTCTTTCTCTTAAGCTGCTTTATACTACTTTTTACCTTTCAGGTGGAGCTTGAGTGACTCTAGTCATGCATATCTTTATTGTGATTGGTATAACCTTTTCTCGCTTAGCTTTAAAGGTATAGATCAGAAAAAATTCAATGCACATGCTCAGTGAAGGGTGGTCGCACCTTAGAGGCGGGTAGCTTTTGGGATGGAGGTGTGTTTTGGTATTATAATGAGCANTAGTCAATGACTTTTCAGCTTCCCATGCTCTGCCAGGGGCACAAGAATCTGGGAGGGAATGCAGCCAGGACAGCTGACCCAGGCTCGCCACAGGGCTATTCCATACCACCTGACGTCACGCTCAGTATAGAAACTGGGGGAGCTGGCCGTGGGGGCAGCGAGTGCTGTTCAGGGACGGGCTGGGCATCGGTTGGTGGGTCGTGAGCAATTGCATCGTTCATCACTTGTTTTGTTTATTCTTTTATCATTATTATTATTATTACTGTTTTCTCTTTCTCTGCTATCCTATTAAACTGCCTTTATCTCAACCCACGGGTTTTAGGTTTTTTTCCTGGTTCTCTCCCCCATCCCACCAGGGCAGGGGGAGGGTGAGCAAGCGGCTGTGTGGTGCTTGGTTGCCAACTGGGATTAAACCACAACAGTCAAATGTCACATACATCTTCAGCAAGGTCAAGGAGGATCTGGAGAAGTACATTTTTAATCAACCTTCTGGGAGCCATTACTGGGAACATAAAGGACAAGAGGACACATATGAGCTGACTGGGAACAGACAGCATGGATTTACCAATGGCAAATTATGCCTGACCAGCCTGCTTGCCTGCTGTGATGAGATAGATGACTCTGTCTGAGGGTAATGGAGAACAGTGAATGTTGTATACTTTCACAGCAAGGCTTTTGATACTGTCTTCCATAGTATCTTTGTAGTCAACCTGGTGTCATATGGGCTGGATAAGTGGCCTGTAATGGAAAATTGGCTGAGCTATAAGATGCAAAGGGGTGTGATTAATGATGCTAATCCCAGCTGGTGGCCAGTTTCTAGTGGCATTACTTAGGGATTGTTACTGAGGCAAATACAGTTTAATATCTTGTTGATGTAATGGATTGCATACTCAGCAATTTATTAGGCAATGCTAAATTCGGGGGAGCAATTAAAATGGTGTTGTTCAGAGGAACCTCAACAGCCAGAGAAATGGGATGGCAGAAAGCTCATGAGTATCAATAAAAGAAAATGCAGTCTTTCATTTGGAATGAAATAATTCAGTGCAACAGGACAGATTAGGTGCTGTATGGATACTGAGAAGTTGTACAGAAAAGGATCTGGCAATTAGGGTGGCAACAAATTGAAGGTGAGTCAGTCACATGCCCTTGCAAAGAAGCAAGCTCACCACATACTCTATTAGCAGGAGAGTAGCTAGACAGTTGTGGAAAGTGATTCTTCCTCTTGATTCAGTATTTTTGAAAATATATTTGAAGACCTGTGCCTGGTTTGGACTCAAACTCTTTAACAGAAAGACTTGGATAAAGTGGGATTAATCCAGCTGAGGTAGATTGAGATGATTAGAGTTCTGATACATGTGCCATGTGAGGAGATGTTGAGGAAATTCAGTTTGCTTAGCCTTAGGAAAATGAAAGCTAAGGAGAGACCTTATTGCTGTCTTAAGTTTTCTAGAACTATATAATAGTATAGAGAAGACAGAGCCAGACTCTCTTGAAAGCACATAGTGATAAGAAAAGAAGCAATAGTCACAACTTGCAACACTGAAAATATTGATTAGTTATAAGGAAACAAATTTTCACCATAATGGTGGTCAGAGGTTCCCAGAGATGGTAGGGAAATCTCCATCCTTGGAGATGCTCAGAACTTGGGACACAGCCCTAAGCAACATGCTTTGGTTGGACCTGTTTTGAAGAGGTGGGTGTATTATATGACATATTATGCTTTCTTTCTGAAACACCTACAGAAATAAATTAATATACTGAGAAATGAGTATTTGGATTATTTTTATGATCTTGTAAAGGAACAGTCAGGATTAAGTTGCAAAGTAATTTCACTAAAAAATATTTTATTTACAACTCTGGAAATTTTACGTGGTCGAAGGGAAAATACCCAAACCATTTATTTCCTTAGTGTTAGGAAAAAATGTGATTAAAAACTGAGCTGGTGGAATTTTCTACAGCCAAGTCATCCTTCTGTAATTAATAGCTTGGGTTTTGATTATTTTTTAGAAGGCAGTAATAAAAATTCTAAGGTAAAGTTTAATTTAAAAACAAAATATAAAGAACAGGATATTCTTTACAAAGAATTCAGTAAATCATAGCATATCAGTAATAAACTTCACATATTTTTTGTGGTACTAAATATTTCAGAGCAGACATTTTTAGAGAAAATTCAAAAATATTTACATCAGTTATTAGAAACATATAGTTTTATACACACATTAAGTGAAATGAAAAGATAGGTCCTGTTCTCTATTAATATGCCATTATTGGCCACACCATTTAGGCTTTCTACTTTTCTTTGAAATAGCAGTCTCTTTATATATAAAAGTTTGGAAAGCCAGGATGTTATTAATTTTATAAATTCTTAAAGTCTGAAATTTCTATGTGATTAAGATTACTAACGTTTTGCAAGCGATGAATTTTAAAGATATTATTTCCTTTAAAAAAGTTCCTTTTTTATTGAACTTAGACATTTATTCACTTTGACTTTTGAAGCAATGAAAAATCTTCAGTAAAATCTGAGAGAGGCACAACACTCTTTTTATCAACGTGGTCATCTAAAAAGTCATTGCAATAACCTAGGACTCTGAGTTACAGAGACTGTTTGAAAGAAGTAATAGAGTTTATGGTTCAGTTGGGTGTAATTTGTTAATGAAACTCATGTATTGTACATATGAAAAAAGCACAGCTCATGATAATTGTATATTGAATATACTGCACAGTTTTATTATGTACGGTAAATTCATGGAAGAATACCAACTTTATATTGTTCAGTTGTGAAGTAGGGTGGGAACATTGCAAATGGCCAGCTACATAAAAAAGAAATCTAGCTCTACAGTAGTTTATTCTGGTCATTGCCATCTGGGATTTACAGTGTATTATTTATTTGTGTCTGCAGTATTTCAATCTTTGGCTGTGGGAGTTGTGATTTCCCATTGCAATATGCTAATGTTTTATGTGTTAGTGATAATGGCAAGGCTGTAGATCTAGGAGTGCTAAGTTAACTATCTTCCTTCTCATATCGATCTGGGATTTAAGACCTACTACCTCAGTGTGGTACAAAATAGCAGTGGATGTTATATAAGAAAGGTTTTGGCTCTGAAATTATTTTCTTGCTCAGTGTGGGCTCTGCCCTGCAATGAGAAGCTAGTTTAATGTCTTCTTTACCATGTTAACTTTAATCAGATTTTATCAACTCTGATAAACTACTTTGTGCAAGCTAAGTAAGGCCTGGCAATGAACATTCTGCTGAACATGTTTTATCCTTCACATCATCCTAAATCATCCATCAGTAAATATGGCAGCCCTTTCTTCTATCATGAATCAAACCTTGGTTTGTCTTGAGAGATGTATGTTTATCAGTATGACATCGTTCTATGTGATTAAAAACAGCTAGCAAACAAATAACAAGGTTAAAACTAATAGAGTAATAATAGAGTAATAGAGTAGTTTTCCAGTGTCAGATAGCCTATGTGGGCCATGCCAAGATAACTTTTTAACCAGTAGACATCGTAAAACTCACTTCCAGATTATCCCTCACTTGTGATGCAACCTGGACAATAAGAGTTTTCTGTAAGTTTCTTCTGTGACTTAAAGGTAAAATAGAGCAAAAGAGCTTACTTTTCCTTACCAAAGTTTGAGAACATGGCTGAAAACCAAAGTGTAAATACAAAATATTGCTGTTAACCACATTGTCAGTAATAGAAGTTCTGATGTCTGAAATGTCTTAGTCTGTACATGGAATTCTAAACAAAAAGTAAGTTGGAAAAATATGTTATTTTAAATTCTAACATGACATTTTATTAATTTATAATCTTCTGTACTTCAAGGATCAAATGTGGACATATTTTTAATAATGAGATATATATAACAATAAGCAGGAATAACTGAAGTCTGAAATAATGTTTGCTGAATAGTTTCTTTAATGGGCTGTAACGTTCCTTTGACATAGGTAATCACAGAATCATTAAGGTTGGAAAAGAACTCTGAGATCATCTAGTCCAACCGTCANATAATTTGCTGATTCACACTTACCATTGCATTCTCTATTGGGAGTTGCTGTTTCTGAAAAATCACTTCTCTACAAAATTAAAACTCTCACTTTGGATTAGTGCCAATAGTCTTCTTGACTTGACAAGAAGGAGGTTGAGCTTTTTTTTCTTAATTTTTATTTTTGTTATTTTTTATTAATAATAAAATGTATACAGCTTCCCAGAAAAGAAAAATAAGCCCTAGTACCCTTTTGTCCTGTCTTATAAAATAGGAGTGCACTGGTTTTCTCTTTCTATATTATTATCATAACTGTGTTCAACTTTTTTGACGCTCTATATACTGAAGCTTGTTCTTCGCACCACATTGGTTTCTTCTAGGTTAAACCTTTAAAGCAAACTTCCTTACGTGAAGATGTAAGATGCCGTGGCTAGAATATCTTGCAGACAGAGCCAAAATGGACCTTTTCAGTTGATGACCAAAGGTCTAGCAGCAAGTAAACCCAAAATCAATCTTACTGAGAATGTTTTCTGTCCTAGTTTGCACATTTGCTTTGTCTCCCATTTGTTTCGTCAACTACTTTCCACTGCTTCTTTGATAATTTCAGTCTCTTAGTTCCCTCTGGGTGATTTTTTAATTTCCTCATGTCTTTCTTATGAGACAAAATTAGAATATCAATTTCTCTGTGTTCTTCATTTATTGCTTGGAGACTTGTTAACTTATTTTACTAAACCTTATGTAAACATGGAATATCATGTAATGTATTTTTATACTCTTTATTGTATCTCAAGCTATGTGGAGAACAATTCTGCCTTTGTTTTTAAGTCTGGATTCACAGTTCATTTGTATTAATGGTTAGGCTCCCAATGGACTTCTTCAATGTTTGTATCAAGGCTGTGGTAGCTAATAATTTATTAACACCACAGTATAAAATATATTTCATAGTTAAAAGCTGAACTTTTCTTTACCTGTCTCCATTAGAGGGCAGAAAAGTTTTTTAATAAGATTATGGACTAATAAGGTGTTAAATGAAGCTACATCTGCAAGCAGTTTCTAAAGAAGTGAAGACTCTATTAATATATTTAAAAATGCATAAGCATGAGGGAAAAATATGTATATTAGTGGGTCTGTAGCCCTGCTCACTTATTAAATATACTACTGTTATCTTTTTTTTCAATCTCCGGATATTTCTGAGATTTTCTGTCATATCTTCCTTTAGCACTTAGTTATTTTCTTAATTAGTCACTCCTGATGTTCGCGATATATTAGAGGCTTACAGTTCAGATGTGTAGCCTATGAAAACTAATTCAGATCCCTGAATGAAACATCAGTGCATGAGTTGTCAATTCAAATTATAGCTTTTGGTCTTAGATTGCTGCTTGCCACTGAGATATCCAACATAACTATTCTGTTCTGTAAACTTTCAGAGTTTCAGAAGAATATCACCACTTATTCTTTAACCATAATTAAAAGAAGCAAATACCTCTCTCATTTAACAGATCTTAAATTCCTGAGTTTGCTTAAATGGAGCTTTTGCCAACAACCTACATCTACAGGTGTCTTGATAATATCCTATTCTCTCTGTCTTTATCTCCATGTAATATTCTGTCTCCTTTTTTGCTTGTGTTACTTTCTTCTGCATTGTCATACTATCCTTTTCTGCATCTAAAAATACAATATACAAAGAGATTTTAATATAATTTTTATGATATTTCACAAACAAGATTCTCAGGTGTTATCAAGTGCTATATCTTAATTTATCAAATCATCTATTTAATGACTTTATTATCCCTAAATTCTAGAGAATTGCTATTTTCATCTGAAAAGCCTTGTCTTTCATGAAGGAAAATGCATATTTGTCATTACTTTATGTTTGTATTTAAATTCTTATAGCTGAACTTGTGTTTGGGGTTCAATTCAGAAAAGATCTGCTGGTGGTGTATGTGATACCTGGATGTCTTATCTCAATCTGATTTAGTACTAACATTTGTCCAGCACTTTTATTTAATTATACTGGAGCTGTCTCAGTCTTAACTGATTGTTTGGGTGATACTAATATCTGAATGGTGAAGAATTTTTATGAAGACAAATCCTACTAAGGTTGACATTTTATTAAGTAGTTCTAGAAACTTGTTGGATATTGCTTCTTCTGTAGCAAAGTCAATTAACTTTGATAAATAATACAATACTAACATCCTTGAATGTAAACACTTTAGGCACTACCATACATTACTTTGAATTTATAGTTTGATCAGCATTTACACTTCTTAACAAGTTTTATTTGTACTTTCTGCTTCATATCATCATGCTGAGTTCCATGATCAATAGGAGCCTACAAGATGTTAAAAATTGCTTTTATTATCCTAGATGTTAATTATAACAATACAATATTTTTCCAGCCTGTTCTGTGCTGGTCATTCTTGATATCTAAAGTTGCTTTCAGATTTTTATTAACTAGACTTTTTTGTCTTCTCATTTCACTTACCAGTTCTGCCCCTTAATTAAAAAAATTGTAAAATTGTACAGTGGAGTTATTTTTTGGAGGGGTTACCTATAAGGCTGTTAAAAGATGCTGCCTTGAGTTACTTTTCTGATTTACTTTTATTTATGTCTCTAATTATTTCCTATTTGAAGAAATTCCCAACTTCAGGGTTTGCTTTCAAGTTAATATACATTTAAAACAACTGGACTAGGTTTATGACCCGTGTTTGTGAAATTAGATTGTTATTTATATCCAGAGAACTTCATCCATTTTAGTCCTTTGTCCAAAGGGACAAAGCATTTGTTTGATACTGATTTTAATCCTATGTGAATTATAAACTGGCTCTGGTCATGCAGTAAAAAGCACGAGAACAGCATTAACACAGCATGTATTATTTTATACAGTATGTGTAAAGTGTTGTGCCCAAAGTAGACATTGGACAACTAAGTAAATATTCAGGAGGGTAAGACATACATAATCAGTGAAATGATCGATGTAACAATCAGACTCAGTCTTTTTCAACAAGTGGCCCCATAAATGAAGAAATTACTCTTCAGAAAAACTATATGGATGGCACTCTGCTATTGTTCACCAAGCTGAAGAACATAGGTCTTGTGGATTCACCCACAGATGCCATACTCCAGCATCAGCCAAACCCACTTTGTTACTTTGGTGTAAAACCAATGACATTTAAGCAATTTCTGCAGATGTACTAAGGTGTACAATGGTGGCAACTGAGAGTAATATATGGCCCTCTATCTCTGCTTCAGTCTCTAATAATATGACAGAATAAATCTATTTTTGTTAAAACCAAAGTAAGAAGGAAGAGGTTTCCATTTAAGTCCAGTAAAACCTCTGTTTATTTTCTCTTGTGGTTAAGGTTATCCCTTAAGAATGCTCTTGGTAATTTGTTCACTGGGAATTTTAACCAGCCCCTTAAAAACTCTGGTTCAAGAGTTTAAAATTTCTACAAATCCTTCAGCCTTTATCATACTTTTTACTCTTTTTCAGAAACATACTAAAGATCTTTAGTTATGTAGTACTCAGCTAAATCAAATGTTATTATCTATACATCAATCTGTCCCTGTCTTTTTGACTGCTTTTTCTGTGCTGGTTGCTGTTTTTACTTCTCTCAGTGCAACAGCAGCTGTTAATTTTACTGACACATCTACTGTTCTTTCTTACTCATTGTATCATTGATGAGGAACTCTGGTTTAAATTCAGTCCCTTTGTTTACCCATGAAGATTACATGCATTTTCTTTTTAAAAAAATTGAGATATTACAAAATAATTGTGCTAAAGAAATTGTCTGTGTCATCAGAATAGGTAATACATTCTCTGAATTGATATTGGCAATGTGTGTGAATTGAGTTATTCAGTTATGATTATTTTCCAAAAGTCATGTTGAAATTCTCCCTAGTAAGCCTTGCTGCTCACACTTTGTCTAACTTTACATAGGTGAGATGGATTAGCATAATCTAAGCCCAGAGAGTCATTAAGTTATTACTTAAGAAAGATTAAAAACATTCTCTTCTGATAAAATCTTATAAACTTTCAATATACTACTGTAGTTCAGAACCATCATTTCCATTAAACAAAGCTCATTGAAAATAATCATAATCATACATAGCTATACTGTGTTTTACTTTACACTAAAATTAGCCTAAAGGACTAGCCTGAATCTCTATTTGCTGTTATACTAGAGTACAGAAAAATATGGAATGAAAAATGTTACAATTTATTGAGAAAGTTAGCGTAAACTGTGTTTCCATAGCAAATATAAGATGTATCTTGAAATTCTAATTTTGAAAATGTGAAAAGTGCTGAAATTCCACTTAAAATTTGTGATGAGTTTTCATATACAGTCAATATCATACAGGGAAAGAAAATAAAAATATAATTGATGAATATTCACAATAAGTAACATGGTAATGGATTTCCAACATGATAATAAATTCATGTAATATGAGTAAGCGAGGTAAAGAGAACAAAATATAGGTTTTGTGAAGTAATTCACATTTTACAAATTAAGTAATAACTTGCCCTGGTTTCAGTTGGGATAGAGTTAATTTTCTTCCTAGTAGCTGGTACAGTTTTGAATTTAGAATGAGAACAATGCTGATAACATGCTGATGTTTTAGTTGTTGCTAAGCAGTGCTGACAATAGTCAAGGGCTTTTTCAGCTTCCCATGCTCTGCCAGGGGCAGAAGAAGCTGGGAGGGGGCACAGCCAGGACAGCTGACCCAAACTGGCCACAGGGCTATTCCATACCATATGGCATCACACTCAGTATAGAAACTGGGGGGAGTTGGCCAGGGGGCAGCGATCACTGCTTAGGGACAGGCTGGGCATTGGTCATTGGGTGGTGAGCAACTGCATTGTGCATCACGTGTTTTGTATGTTGTTGTTGTTGTTATTATTATTTTTTCCCCTTCCTTTTCTGTCCTATTAAACTGCCTTTATCTCAACCCATGAATTTTACTTATTTTTCCTTCCGATTCTCTCCCCCATCCCATTGGAGAGGGGGAGAGTGAGCGAGCGGCTGTGTGGTGTTTAGTTGCCTGCTGGGTTAAACCACTACATATCAATTTTAATATCTCATGAGATTTACATTGATATTAGTCTGTATTTACAGACAAGATGATTATACAATAACGTTTTGAGAGCTTGCTATTAGCTTTCCCAGTTTTAGTAGTCTTTCCCCATTCTTTTTATGAACAGTAATAAGTATTTTCAGAAAAGCACATTTAATCAACATAGGATTTATTTCAGATCACATAACACTCATAGAAACTTAAATTCAAAGTTTAAATAACAAATTAACCATTAAAAAGTTCTTAAAAGAGAATAGAAGCTTACTGAATATCTCTGCAATTTTTACCTATCTTCCTTAGGTTCCAATTGTATTTCTCACTGATGTGCTTATAATCAGGTTCAATTTGACCTTATATTTCAGAAATTGTGTTCCATAATAAAATTAATAAACTTCCACTCTTTCATTGGCTCTTTGTGCATCTGCATATGTAGATTACAGACAAGATGCCATTGTATAGAATATTTCCCTCTACCTTCAGCTGGGTGAATAAGTGAAAAATGAAGCATTCCTCTCCATGAATTGTGTGCAGATGCTTATGGGAGAATGCAGGTTACTCTATAGTACTCTTTTATAAAGTTACAGAGCAAAGAGTTAAGCAGTTTTTATCCCTGCCTTTTCCCAAAGAAACATACAATTAGAAAGAAAGTACTCCTGTCTGTGGTTTTGGATGTATTTAAGAATGATGCACATAATCAAATTTCATTTTTTAAAATTTAATTTCCTCCAGAGACATGCACAAATAGTACTGGAAGCATGCAATGTGAACTACAGGGAAATTAGGAAACTATTATTATGCTCTGCATATTCAAACCAGATATTTTTTTTATCCGTCTTCACCATGGTAGATGGATACCTGTTCTGTAGTGGTATGGTCTCATTTCTTAGCACAGATGAATTTTTAGACACTGTTGTCTAAACTCAGAAAAAAACTGACCCACAATAAGTTCTAAGCAATGTGCTCATGTTCACCCATTGGAAGTCTGGAAGACAGCAATTCTGATTCCTAGGTCTTTTTTTTAACTTTTGGGGAAAATAATAACAACAACATTGACAGCCAAAACTACAATATAAAATTAACATAATTAATAATAATAGTAATTATAAATAATGTATTCAAGCTTTAGATGAGAAAATCCTTTCCATAAATACATTTGACAGTCTCCTGACTCCTTTTCAGGAGTCATCTTTTGCATGATGGAAAGCAACCACACCTCTGCAGAATTCCAAATCCACTACAGTGTTAGAGATGAATTTCAAGTTTAAAATCCACCCCATCAGCACCCAAACTATCCATAGAAACTTCGAAAGTTAGAAATTTTGGCATGACTAATGATACTATGAGCCATGACTTTGTGAAAGACAAATTATGGACATGATAGAACAGATGTAAATTAAAATTGATTCAATGAGGGACAATGAGAGCTGACATGGGTATGTGTTGGCAAAGACCACAGTTTAGACAAAGTAATATTTTATTAAAAGTTTAATGCCAAAAGTAATGTCTCCCTTAAAAAAAAAAAAAAAAACAAAAAACAAAAAACAACTCTGAAAAATGTTGCAACGACCACTGTCAAGTAAAAGAAAACCAAATCAAATCTAATTTTTTTAATAAAATATTCCTTCTATTGATAATAGTCATAGGAAGCAATTCCTTCTGTTTTGAAATTTCCTTTCAGACATTCGAATCAATTCTGACTTAGGCTTGCTTTCCACTAGAACAGGCTAAAGAGTTTCTTAATATTTACAGATTCCATAACATCTGAATGAAGACAAACACATAAACATGGAAACTCTTACTGTGTAGATTACCTACACAATATCTGTAGGAATCAGACTCAGGTTGCAAGTGAAATAGGACCAAAAATAAGGCCTACTTCCTATAAAAATTAAAATTAAAAACTACTTACTATAAAATCAAGTTTTCTGTAAAGTGTAGTCCCATCTCAGTTTTCAGTTAGTTTTCTTACAGAAATCTTTGTCTAAGGATAAAATTTTTTTAAGATACATCCACATTCATATATGGCACTATGTAAAAATGCTGAAAAGATGTACCGCAGTTGATGTACCAAATCACTTTTTCTAAGTCCCTGTTAACAAAAGTGATAGTCCTTTGCTGTGAAATTTCCTACAGCAAACAAAACCAAAGTAGGATTCCCTACAGGGCCAATGAAAGCTGTTGTCTCAATAATGGAAACATTTCTACAATGCATTGAGATCCCATCTATTCTCCTACTTCCACAGCTTCCAGTGTTTGAATATTTACATACTCTTTTATTTTTCTTTTATACAGGTTTTCCCTCCAGATTATTCTCTGAATTATCCTTCCTGTGATGGTTTCTTACTACTACCAAGGAAAATGCTTCCAGGTAGGCTAATGAACCTTGATGGGTTGCACTCACACATTTTCTATTGACATATTCGAAAAATAAGCAAATCAACCAAGAGTTATTATCACAAATGATAAAATTTTATTTTCTTCATTAATTTTGCAAGGCTGCAAACATGAACACTGTTTTAAATAATGGCTGCAGTCCTTCTGTATAAACCTGTTCCTGCACGGGTTCATCCAGAAGCTGCAGGTGAATCTCTGCTCCCGCGCCTGGAGCACCTTTTCACCCTACTTCTTTCACCTTGGTTTCTGCAGGGTTGTTTCTGCACTTTCTTTTCCTCACCCTTCTCTGCCATGCAGCACTTTATGCTTTCTTAAATACATTTTCCCCGAGGCACCACCAACATGGCTGCATGGCTTAGCCGTGGCCTGTGGTGGGTCAGTTGGAGCCGTCTGGCAGCGGCTGTGTCGGGCATGGGGCAGCCCCAGCCTCTACTCACAGAGGCAGCCCTGCAGCCAGCCCTCTGACAACACCTTGACATGTAAACCCAATGCATTTGATATTTATAGTGCACTATCTTTTGAAGAGCTTCTAGATAAGAAATACTCTCATTCCACCTTCCTTTTTTGTGGTTTTTTTTTTTGGATTTAGGCAACATATTTAGGAATGAACTGCCATTTAAAAGCTCTCCCTGCAGGTCAGAGCTGAAGCATGAAGAGTTATGCTGTGGGAAGCCCTTGCACCACAACTACTTTTGATATATTCACTATGTGCAGAAATATTGATCTGAGTTATCAGAGGTGTCAGTCTTTTTCACTGCAGTTGGGATAGGAACAGCTCAAAATCCCTACATGCTGCAAAGAGTCCAGGTATTATGTCAGACTGTGAAATGTGAAGGGGTGTTTGGAGTATATAGGACTCATATTTTCATATAACACTTTTTTCTTTTTTTTTTTTTAAGTATAACTTTTTTTTTTAAGCCACACACTTTGAAAGGTACATTTTATTATAAATTTGGAAGAATTGCAACCTATTTATAGTAGCCAGCATTATTAGCAAGTAATGCACCATCATTGTGGCCTTGCCTTAGTTTTATATCACCAAAAATATGACATATTAGATATGTTTATATCTTTAATATAGCATACATTGGCATAAACAGGTCCTCAGGATTCAAGTTTAAACAGAAAGAACTGATAGAATAATACAAATAAGTTATTTTATATATATATTTCATTTAAATGAGTTTATATTGATTCATTTAAGTAAAGCATTTTGAAGAGAACAGATCTGTATGCAAAGGGATATTGCCTTCATAATAACAGAGTGCAATAATGATTCAGATTTTAGGAGCTGCATGAAAATATATGCTTGTATTAAAGCACATGAAATAAATTCTTTCAGAAGAGCAGCTGCAGAAAAAAAATTGAAGTTGAGCAGAAAGTAGCAAACACCTCAATGGCTTCTCATTAATGAAAGTTTTAGGAAGTTACAATACAATAGCTGAGATACAACAGCTGAACTTTATGTGTATACATACATATACCTATATATATACACACAGGTTTTGATAAAACAAAACTCTGTGTATGTGTGCACACTTGTGAGTGTGTGTGTGACAATAACATTTATATTCTAAAATTTATAAACCCTTTCCATTTCATTTTTATGGCTGTCTGTTTTAGCTTTTAGGATGCAGTTTATTAGATTGATTCTCAGGCCAGGAAAGAAAATTTTGCAGGGATTCAGCAGAGTAATCTACTCAGTTTTCAAGAGCAAAATACATCTTCCTTCCATATAAAAAAGATTATAACTTTTCTGAACAGCATTAGAGACCGAGCAGAAAGTGATCAAGACAGGAAATGTGACAGGAAAATATCCCTTAGGTAATGAAAGGTCTATTGGGGAACAGATGAAAACCAGTTATGTCTTTCTAGAAGTTATAGCTGCTTTAAGAGTATACACAGACTGTGTTTTATAGTCTGTGTTTTATCATCCAACATTCTGTTTAATATCTTCCAAATATATTGGTAATGTTAGGAAGGACAGAGAACTGTCTAATAAGGAGAGGCGTTTTTTATGCTGATTACATTTACACACTGATTGATGCAGGACCTTGCAAAGTATGTAGCAGATTATACTGATAACACCCATATTTGTATATAGCAGTGGTTACCCATTGCCTGAGAATGGGGGATAGTTAACAAAAAAAGTCCCATTAAAAGAACCCATCTGTATGATAATATAGACACATATACACTCATTTGAGTATGAACTAATCAGAAAATTCTAATGTCCCAACTGTTTAACCTTTCAAACACGAGAGCTGTTTTTCATAGTAAAAGTTATGCTCTGCCTTTAGAATGTGATATAAAATATCCCTGCATTCACATATTCAGGTTAAATCCTGAGAAGCTATTTATACTAATATACTCAAAGTCATGGAAAGAAAGAATGACCCTGAAAAGTTATCCAGTCTACCATTCCATCCCAAGGCAAGATGAGTCCAGAGAGGCAGCTGTCTAACCCAGCCTTAAAGACCTTCAGATTCCTGTCTTCCCAGGTAATTCAGTGCTTCTGAACACTCAGCATTACAGAGATTAATAATTCTATCTGAATATTATATAGAGTGTTTTAAATGTTTAGTTCTATTCATTGTATGAAGAATATTATTATGCCATCTCCAGACAAAATGGTTCTAAGTCCAATTTACTGAAAAAAATGTGGGTTTTTTCTTTTTTTTTTTCTCTTAGGCCATGTCTTTAGATGCTTGATCGTTTGGACAGCTATCTGCAGTATCCTCTCCAATTTGTACACACCTTTATTAACTTTATTAATTAATATTAATTATTTAATATTTATTATTAACCCAAACTGTTGAAAAGATTTGAAGGATTATTCACATTTCATGTAAGTTACACCAATATTTAAATACGTCAGAATGATATTTGCCTTTTCCACAGGGCATAACATTGGTAGCTCATGTTCAGCTTATGATCTATTCCTTCCAGATCCATATGAGAAGAACAGCTGCCTAACTATGTGTTCCCCATCATGTACTCGTGCAATTGACTATTACTGTATAAGAAAAAATACCTTGCACTTGTCCCTTATTAATTCTATCCTATTCTTTAAAAGACCATGTAAGAATGAAATAGAACATTTATTTTTCTATAATTCATGTGACATTCAGTTTGGTTGCCACGTGGAAGATGAGATTTTACAATCTATTTATGTCTACAAAGCAAAAACGTGGGTCATAGTAACAAAAGGTACAAACACAAAGTTAAAGCAGTTGAGGATATGGGAAATAAATGTTACAGAAATAAAGAACAGATATAAGTACTCATCTGTAGCTCCCTGAATGCTATGTGGAAAACATATCAATGATAAACACTTTTGATACGTATTCAAGAAGGAATTTAAGAATTAGATGAATAATGCAGTGTAAACATACAGTCAGGTTGTCATAACAGAGTCTGGAAGTTATATAATTACACAATCTGCAAAAGATGTAACCTGGGCAGCAGCATGGAACAAATCGTCCCAGGGCAGAGGTGGCACATGGCAGTAAGTGAATAGAAACTGAAAAGGCAAAAGAGCGAGATCCAGGGCCTGAACTTCAAATGAAGCCAAACACCAGGGAGTTCACATTTCAACTTTCAACCCTCATACATGTACAAAAGAAGCTATGCCTTGCAGAAATGATTTTGTTCTTACTTTTGATTTAAAGATGTCTTCACTGACATTTGCCGACTGGAGTCTCAAGCACTGGCCACTGGGCATCTAGTATGCATTTACCAAATAAAGCATAATACTGATGATACTTTCCTTCACTCACTGGGTTTGCACAGAACCAATCTTCAAGAGAAAATAGCAGCAACTTCACCATCGTTTAAAGTCTACCAATCATAAAAGGACATCAGTCAGATAGAAACCAGAACTGCTTAAGGTTTAGGTGTCATTAGGATCATTTATTCTGGTAAATGATCTCCACTGGAAAATTTCCCTCCACTAGGGTAAGTCTCCTCTTGCCATTTAATCTCTTTACATACAGAATTTCCTGATAGTGCATTGCACATGACTGCGTTGCAGATGAGAACTGACTCACCATCTCTAGGATGGTAAGTGTACTCTGGATTAAATTACTTGGAGGGTGCTATTCTGTTAATATTTTTGTTGTTCAGAGGGTTGGAATTGGGGCAAGGAGACTGGATGGCACTTGTTGCAAGTCCTTATCCATTCTTTTGTGAACCAGCTGTCAACATTTTACAAAATAGGAAAATACTAGGCTACAGTGTCCAGCTGGTGGCCTTTAAACACCATTCTACCTAGCTGCACAGTGGTCAAGTTTCAATAGCAGCATCAAATTCCCAAAAAGATTCACTGAAAATTTAAGTTACTGTTTATCCTTGTCATGGATGGACCCCAGCCATCAGCCAAGCACCCGCCCAGGCTTTCACTCACTCCCTTCTCCCATGGGATGACAAGAAAGTAGAAGGAAGGGCAGTAAACTTGTGGATCGAGATAATGACAGATTAATAGGTGGAGCAAAAGCTGGGTGTGCAAGCAAAGCAAAAATAATTTTTTTCACTACTTCCCATTGACAGGAGGACATTTAGCCCCCTCCAGGAAAGCACGGCCTCAGCACATGTAGCAATTTATTGGGAAAATAAACACCACAACCACAAGCATCCCTGTTTCCTCCTTCTTCACTTGAGATCTTGTAGGTGAGCATGACATCATGTGGTATGGAATATCCCTTTGGTCAATTTGGGTTGTTCCCTGCCTACTCACTGGGTGGGGAATAGAATGAGAAACAGAGAAGGCCTTGAGGTTGTGCAAGCACAGCTCATCAATACCCAAAACTCTGGTGTGTCATCAACACTGTCTTTCCAAAACACTACAACATGCAGCTATGAAAAAAGTTAACCCCTTTCTAGCTGGATCCAGTACAATTCCCCACTGAAATCTGTATAAAATAGATGAGGCATGAGCATGCGTCTAAAATATACCTTTGCAGGGGAGTTTACAAGCAAGACTGACTGTTTTCAGTATCACAAGGAGTCTTAAGTAGCTAATAATTGTCCGAGAATCAGTTCAAGAAAAATACTTCTGAACCAGATGTTATGCAGTGCATCTCAATGACCCTTTAGGTCTAACAGCATGATTGCATGCCTGCCATCCAAAATAAACTTTTTACTCACAAAAAGACCCATCATGACTTTCACTTTTTTTTTTTTTTTCTTTTTCAGTGGCGTTGCATATAATCTTCAGAAGTGCACAGCTCACTCAAGTGGGTATTGACTTCAGTACTTATGTTTTTGATCTGCAGACTCCAAGGTATTTACCTAACAGACCTAACTACTTTCAGTGATGTTACAGGTGGCCCATTACATTTGTGAGATAGTTATGTAATTATATATATCCTGAGGGTGGCAAGAAAGAAGACTACTAATTGTATCAGCTCATTAAGTCTGCTTGAAAATGAGTGACACCACATATTCTGAAAGAAAAGATATGTTCTATCTCTTCTGTGGTCTTTTCTACTGCCGTAATTACACAGGGACCAAGGAGAATACTGACAAAATTTACATTAACTAAGATAAGTCAATGAAAATGAATACCTTTTGCTCCGCTGTTCTCAACTGAAAACAGAAGTAAAAATAACTGAAGGACATGATGAAAAAATGCAACTTTTTTTATAAAGTTCCATACATTAGTCTAATCTTGATGTCTAAATAATGTAATATCTGTAACTGCAAATGTATAATTTAGATAAGGAACTACTTTGAACACCTCAGAAAGACTTATTAAAAAGTAATGCAAGGACAGAAGTATGAAGGAAACCTGATCCTAGACAGGTTCAGGAATTTTGAAGGCTACTGTACAGAAGACAATTGCAGTTAATCACAACAGTAAGCTTTAACAGCTTTTATATTGCAACATAACCTGATTGCAGAAATATCCTTTTAGATGCCTGTGGCCATATTCTGATTTGTGCTGATTCATAAGCTCTTGTGACTATAGAGCAAATAGAGTGTGTTACACCTTGTCCTGGTTTCAGCTAGGATAGAGTTAATTTTCTTCCTAGTAGCTTCTATAGTGCTGTGGTTTGGATTTAGGATGAGAACAATGCTGATAATACACTCATGTTTTTAGCTGCTAAGTAGTGTTTACACTAGTCAAGGGCTTTTCAGCTTCCCATGCTCTGCCAGGGGCAGAAGAAGCTGGGAGGGGGCATAGCCAGGACAGCTGACCCAAACTGGCCAAAGGGTTGTTCCATACCATATGGCGTCACGCTCAGTATAGAAACTGGGGGAAGTTGGCCGTGGGGGCAGCGATTGCTGCTAAGGGACAGGCTGGGCATCGGTCAGCGGGTGGTGAGCAACTGCACTGTGCATCTCTTGTTTTGTATATCCTTTTATCATCATTATTATTATTTTCTCTTCCTCTGCTGTCCTATTAGACTGTATTTATCTCAACCCACAAATTTTACTTTTTTTTTCTTCTGATCCTCTCCCCCATCCCATTGGGGAGGGGTGGGGGGAGGGTGAGCGAGCAGCTGTGTGGTGCTTAGTTGCTGACTGGGGTTAAACCATGACACACCTCACTGGAGTTTATCTTCCTTTATTAGACAGAAGACGCACAAATGTTTTTAGATGGAATTCTATAATTCACTTAATCAAAGACATAACTTAAATCATACAAATATTCCCCAGAAGTTAGCAAAAATACTAACTTCATGCAAAATATTGTTCATTAGTCCCTCAAAAAAATTTGTAAACTCTATAAGATTTTGATTGTGGCTATAAAGTGAAAGAAAAATAGCAAATATTAAATAGGAGTAGCTATAACACAGTAGAAAGAATTGTTATTATCAGTTCTTTGAACTGAAGAGCAGATACAGAAAGACACAACTTTGAGTGAAAAATTTTACAGAAATTTTTTCTTCAAAAAATACAAAAAATTCTATTTTTATAACATTATTAATGATAATTTTCAAAACAAGTAATTTGGATTTTGATTTGTTCAGTAATGTCCCATTAAATAGTTTTAAATCCTTTAACTTCATATAGTATTTAACCTTGTCATTATCAATATATATTTATAGAAAGGCAAAATACTATACAATAGACATAGTAAATATTTTACAATATTTCATTACACATTTTCTGCAATATTTTCATTAATTTCAATTGCATATATATACAATAATGTATTTAAGTAAAAATAAGGACAGAGAAATAATAATTAAAATATAAATATTTCAGTATTTAAAAAGACATTTTAAAGTTTCAATTAAAAAAAAAATCTCTTTTAATGACATTAAAATTTCCCTTTGTTTACTAATTAACCAAGATTACTTTTTACATAGAACTCTAAGAGTTACAGTCTGCAACAGTTATTACAGTCAGGGTACAGGAGGGAAGGGGTTGCAAAGCAAGGGGAGTGGAGAGGAGGGAAGGCAAGGCAAGGCGAGGTGAGGTGAGGTGAGGAGTTTTCTGCCAGGTTGGAGAGAGTAATCTTATCTTAGGTATTAATATGGCCAAACCTGTGAGTACAATGACATGAAATTCTTCCCCACTATTAATTAGTATCTTTTCATTTGCAGTGAATATTTACTGTTTCATAATTTATAAATAACAAAAAAAAAATTCTGTCTCACTAAGGTCTTTGAAATATATATCAAAGATGTCTGCTCTGCCTTTTTTTTCAACTATATCCAGCCTCCAACATCAAGTTATAGTGTATATATATAGAATATCATTGCACAGATTAAACATAATTTACCCATTAATATATATATATAATATAACAGAGTCTCAGCCTTGGAGGAACGTTATAGCTTGCATCAAGTCTTTCAGAATATAATTCTAGCTCCTGTTTAAGGAGTCTAGAAAAGGCACCATTTTAAGAAGTCTCTTCCTTCCTTCTTGCCTTTATTATTGTATTTCAGGCCAAGATGTTTCACCTGTGATTTTTTTCTGTGTATTACTTTAAACTGTATTGTTCCTATATGAATCCATGCAACAGCTTTTTTTTTTTCCGTTATAATTTTCAGCTGGGATTGCTTTTGGTGATTGTGAAACAACGGATTGCACAAGGCATAGTATACTCAGGACAGGATTTCACAGCAACATCATATGCTCTTAAGGACACTGGATTTGAAGTAGTTCTATCTCACTTGAAATTGTGCCTCATCGTTATGGGAATAGACACAACTCAGTAGCTGTCTTCCTTTGAGACAGCAGTGAGACTGTAGTTTATAGTAACACTGACTCGGTTAGCAGAAGACTTGATGTCTTTTAAAATCCTTGTTTTCTTCTAAAGAATTTTGAATAAATTTGATTCCTTTTGCACTTGGAAAACATGTTCAAGATTATAGTGAGCAAAATTTAGAAGGCCATAGCAGAGAAGAGCCTGCCAAGGATGAAGGTTGCAGAAATATGGAACTACAGTGACTTTCAGTAGCTTCACACAAGGGCAGTGGGAGGGCAGCACTGCCCAAACATGCCATTCAGAAATGAGGCATAACTCACGAAAAATATATGGAAAAAATATCCCCAGAACAGGATTTCTGTGACCGGTGGTAGTGAAGAAAAGATGTTAAAATTATGAATACAAATTTGTACTGCTACAAGTGGCTTAAATAACCCACAATCAAAGCTGCCAGGTATATAGATCACTCCTTTTCTTCAACAGCTATGATGATTTTAACCTTTTCAAAAAGCATCTTTAAAAGTATTCAAACTAACCCCCAATTCTTAGTCAATGTCTTTCAGACTCAAAGAAAAATTTTATATTCATCCTTGTGCCTTACTATAATTATTTATTTTCTAAAAATCTAAACTAAACAAAAGTAGATGGCCTTAAAGAGATCTGTGTGTTTTTGTCTTTGTTTTCTGATTCTTGTTAAGTTAGCCCATTTTTCACACCTCTTAACATTGTGTCATTGTGCCAAATACCGTAAGAGACTTGATTGCTTTTTTAAAGGGTCCAGGAATGTTATTAATCTTTCTTAAATTTAGCCACAGTAAAAATATCTTCATTAGGACAATCCATTCCATCCTAAGAATGAAGCCTTCAATAGATAAGAGGAAACGTTGTCTAGAAGATGGTGTCTCCCTCTGTTGATCTGGTATTAAACAGAGAAAAGACACCAGAATTTTAAAAGGTTAAAGTTAATTCATAGGTTCATAAGATAATTCAGAGTGGAAAGGACATCAGAAGGTTTCTAGTCCAACCTCCTGTCCAAAGGGCAACCTGCTCCACTGCTTGGCTGTTCTTAAGGAAAAGCATTTCTTTATACACAGTCTGAACCGCCCCTGTTTCAGCTTATGTTCATTGTCTCTTGTCTTCCCACTACACACTCCTGTGAAAAGCCTGGCAAGTCTCCTCGATAATGATTCCATAGGGACTGGGAGTCTGCTCTTAGGTCTCTCGGAAGCTTTCTTTTCTCCAGGCTGAACAAGCCCAGCTGTCTCAGCTTCCCCTCACAGGGTGAGTGCTCCAGACCTGATAATCTTGATGGTCTCTACTGAATATTCAACTCTACTGAAAACATTCAAGTTTATTGATTTCTTTCTTCTATTGGGAGGGTGGGGGAGGAAGGTTCTGAAATTGAGCAGAATATTCCAGTTATGGGCAGAGTCAAGTAAAAGGAAATAATCACTTCTCTTCATCTACTCACTATACTCCTGTTATTATAGCCCCAGCTGCTGCCATGGCTCACTGCTGGCTCATGTTCATGCTCAGCTCACTGCCCATCAGGATCTCCAAAGCCTCTTCAGCAGAACCATTCCTTAGGTAGACAGGACCCAGGGATCATCTGGTATGCTCCAGTGCTGGGCTGCCATTTGAAAAAAACTGGAGAAGCTGGTGGAATGGGCAAGTGGGAGCCTCATAAAATTTAGTGAGGACAAGTGCAAGGTCGTGCACCTGAGCTGGGGCAATCCCCAGTGTCAATATAGACTGGATGATTAATTCATGGAGAACAGCCCTGCAGAGAAGGACTTGGGCATACTGGTGGATGAAAAATTGGATATAAGCTGGCAATGTGCACTTGCAGCCCAGAAAGCCAATTGTATCCTGGGCTGCATCAAAAGAAGCATGGCCAGCAGGTCAACGGAGGTGATTCTGCCCCTCTACACCATGCTCATAACAGCCCACCTGAAGTACTGTGTCTCAGGAAGAGAGAGATGCTCTGGGGCCTCCAGCCTAAGAAAGACATTGTGTTCAAAAAATGTGTAGATGTGGCACTTCGAGACATGGTTTAGTAGTCATGGTGGTGTTGGGTTCATGGTTGGACTAGATGATCTCAGAGGTCTTTTCCAACCTTAATGATTCTATGGACCTGTTAGAGTGGGTCCAGAGGAGGGTCACAAAAATTATCAGGGGAATGGAACACCTCTCCTCTGAAGAAAGGCTGAGGAGAGTTGGGATTGTTCAGCCTGGGGAAGAGAAGATTCTGTGGAGACCTTAATGCAGCCTTTCAATATATAAAGGGGGCTTATAAGAATGATGGAGAGAGACTTTCTACCAGAGTCTGTAGTGACAGGACAAGAGACAATGGATTGAAACTGAAAGAGGGTAGATTTAGACTACATATAAGGAAGAAATTTATTTCAATGAGGGTGGTGAGACCCAGGAACAGGTTGCCCAGAGAAGTTGTAGATGCCCCATCATTGGAAGTGTTGAAGGCCAGGTTGGATGGGGCTTTGAGCAACCTGATCTAGTGGAAGATATCCCTGCCCAAGGCAGTGGGCAAGTGGGCTTGGAACTAGATGATCTTCCAACACAAACCATTCTATGATTCTATGATTCTAAAACCCAATTATACCCAGTATCATCTATCAAACAGTGTGCAAGAGAGTCTGCAAAATCTAGGTAACACTACCAGACGATATTTTTAGCTATGCATTCATTGTGTGAAGAATTTACTTTTTTTGTTTGTTTTGAATCTTCACTCTGGTGGTTTTATTTGATATATCCTGTTCTTTTACTTAATAGACAGCAGTTTTCTGTCGACCTTCATATCCAGGATATTAAAAACTTCTATCATATCCTTCCCTACTCTGTACTTGTCTCTTTTCCAGACTAGTGGTCCTGATTATATCTCAACACTTCTCATGAAGACTAAGCCATACCTTTGATCACCTGTGAGGTCTCTTTGTTTTCAGTTTCTACCATATCTCTCTTGAGCTGTGATTCCAGAACCATATAGGGTATTTGAGGTGCATTTACACTGTGAATTTATAGTTAGAGATAATAATGTCTTATTCCTACTTAGACATCTAGCCTGCTTAGATTCTCATCTGCAACTAAAATCACCAACATATTTTGCAAATCTTATCTTGAAGTACCTAACTCGCTCTGAAAGTTAGATTATGTAATGTCAAAATCAATTTTGAGAATAGAATGAAAAATACTGGACAATTCTAAAAATGTTTGCTTACTGTGCCTAGATGTCAGAAGTAAAGTATAATATATTAACTTGCTTATTTGAGGAAATTCATGCACAGAAGGTTAGGGCTATCCATTTACAGTGTGCTGTCAGAAATTAACTTTCTGTAAAGACACTCAGTGTGCCCTAGGTGTGAAACATTTCTCCCCATTTTCAGAGTAGAGTCAACCACTTCTTGTAGAGGCATTCTTAATTCACAGTGAAAGAATACACACAGGGAGTTATTGAGAAATACCATGTATACTGTAAAAAAACCACTTTAGCTTACTGACCATTTGCCTCCTGATGTTGGCATCCCCTTTGATACCTAAGTAATATGGTAGACAAAGAATAACAGCTCTTGCTCATTCTCAGCAGAATATCTGATAAGCCACTGTGATCACAGGTATCTGCTCTGACAGTGTGGCATTTTCACAGACTATTTCCGGGAACTTCAAGACATTTCTAGCAAGTTCTTGACTCCTTACATAACATTTTTTGACAAACCCAACATAAGGCTTTATATATCTCTGGACATGTAGGTTGCTCTGTAGTTAATCAGCAACTGAAGAAAAGAATTTGAGGATCTAAGCTTTGTATTTAGTTGCATGAGATGATACTGGTTATGTTTAGTCCTCCTTTTTATATTTTTGGTGAAAGAAAGCTTTGTTCTCAACTATTGAATATTAATTCTGGCCAGTGATTTCAGACTATTGATTTTTTTCCCCCATTTAGAAAATTATGACTGTGCTGACAAAGACAGGCATTAAGTGGAATGACTGTAAACTGTTCTTTAATAATTTATTGAAAATGTTTCTTAAAATACTTAAAATATTTCATAAGCGAGTATAAGCAGACAAATTTAAGGAACCATGGGTTAATAAGTGAATAAAAAGCTCCTAAAAGTTCTAGGCTTCATTTCATACATAAGTACACTGTCTTAAGATTTGCTTATTTTTATCTAGTTAATAATGTGTTTTTCTTAACAAGTTTCTCTCCAAAATTTTAAAAACATTCAGGACCCCATTTTGTACATCAAGAAATGCATCCTGAATGAGGTTGAATGCCATTATTTTGTCCTCACTTTGGAATGCCTTCAAACCTTTCTGGAATCAGATTCACAAGTCACATATTATATGAAATAGAATAAAAAAATACAAAAATTTAAAAAAGCTAAAGGGCTTAGCAGCCAAAATAACATTAACAGTCCCTGCAAATTCTTTGGCATTGTAGAGAATAATAGTTTAATTGGTTAAAATTTCTTTTTCATCACTTCTGTACAGCCATTTCATTGCATTCCACTTAATCATTAACACTCCAAAAAACAAAAATTATCATAGGAAACTGTCTGAAAAAATCAAGGTCAAATCTGTTCCTTTAGGATCTGAATTGAAACTTCCTATTTAATTCAAAAGGAAACATTTAATTTTCATGCATTTTTAAGGAAAGCAAAGGTTCACATTCGTTACAGACCGATGATGCCTATTTCCTCTTTTCCACTAATCAGCCAGAAAGGGAGATTTGAGTTCAATTCAATCTTTTTTCTATATGAATTTAAGCTATTTACTTCATGAAAGAAACAACCCAGTTGATATTTTGATATATTTGTTTGCCCTGTCTTCTTTTGATACTCTTCCACTTTGAAAGCCTGATTAAATAACACAAATTCCAAAATATAGCTGTGCTATAATTAGTAATATGATTTACCCATGAAGCTAGAGAATCAGTCCCATTACTTATTTTCTGCTTCAATAATAAGGAAACATTTTTATAAAAACTGAGGCAGATGTTGCAAAGGGTACTAGAAAGATGTAAAGCAAACTCTCCTATGAATTATTAATTAAAACACTCTTCTCAGAAATGGAAAAATGAGTTGAACCCCTTTGATGAAGAGACATATGGGAAGGTCTTCCTTCGTTTTCATCAATCCAAATATTTTTGCTTCAAATTGAAATAATTTTGTGGATTCAGAGTAAATTTGCACATAGTTCTCAGAATGACCAAAATAATTTTGTTGAGAAATTAAAAATCTATGAAAAAAACTCTTAAAATATAATTAAATACAGTATTAGTAGCTAACCACAATACTGCATGGGGTGTTTGAGTTCTCAATGATTTTGCTGGAATTGTTCACTACCCTTGCACCAATCAATCATTCCAGGCACTGCTGAATAAAACAGTCTTCACCCCAGCCACAGTTTTTCTTCACTCATTGTGGTTTCTTGTATTATGATGATACAGCATATTCTCTTCAAGCAGGACTTGTGCTTTCTTACCCATCATACTCATCATGTATGTATTCAAATCCTGTTTTTCTATTATCAGTACTTTTAAAATTATATTTTAACATCTTGAGGATCTTGTTCTTTTCTTTCCTCCTTCCTTCCACCATTCCCCCCTTTACCATACTGTTCCTCCTCCAGACTCTTGCCATTCCTTTGTCCCTCAGCATGTAGTTTTCCCATCCTCCCCCATCCAAATACCATCTTGCAAACACTTTAGTTTTAGTCACAACTGACCTAACCTGGCAGCTTAAGTCCCAGCAGCAATCAGCACTTCTCCCCTCCCCCTGCTGAATCCACACCTTTGAACAAGCAGCCTAGGAACTGAGAAAGGGCTTGAGAACACAGGAAAAACAGTTTAGGCCTGCTTCTGCCACTGCTGTATATTTCTGTAAGAGTAAATTATAATATGTAATTACATAGTGTACAAGTTACAAACAAGTGAAAACATTTTAAAACATTCTTGCATCAAAAGTGTATTCAAAATTGTGAACAGTGAAAGACTATTATTTCCAAAAAAAGTGATATGATACTTCTTTGGTATTGGTGTCGTACTGGTAGTACAAATTTTTTCAGTGGAAACCTGCTTCACCATTTTTTCAAGGAAAATCTCCCTATCTTAGTGATTTCACATCAAAATTAGGTATCTGAAATACATTAGTTTGCTTTTTAACTGGACTTAATACGGGTATAATTAGACAAAAATAGATGTCTAATAGCTGAATGATGTCAGAACGTTTCAGAATCAGAATTAGGAGAGGTAGATGAAATGCATTATTGCAATTCTTCTCAGCTTCAAGACCTGTGTATAATGATGCAAGCCATCTATAAAGCTTCTTTCTGTCATATTTCTTCTTATATTCTTACAGGCAATCCTTATCATCGCTCACATCCTGCAGATGCCTTAAATGCATAAACACTCTGAGAAAAAAAAAAAAAAAAAAGTGAAGTGAATGTTTCAAAGACCAAAACTAAAAGCTTAAACTTACTAACCTGAACACACTTTGTCAAAGGAAATCTGTGGAAAAAAAATTACATTCTTCTACCCATAAGACTTGAACTGTTGTTCCTTTTGGTAGTGACTGATGCAACCTCATAGCTTCACATGAAATAACTTGTTTCATCTTTGTGATGATATTTATCAGATTTTTTTAATTTAACTTTCATGTCTTACAGATGCATAAATTATCTCCAAGAAGGCTGTTTCTATTACTTTGTAGGATAAACTCTCATCTTTAAACATACTTAGAAAATATGTAAAGAATAAAGGATTTGCACCTGGAGTATCCTTAGGGACTACTCAATTGCAATTAATTTAACTAGACACTGGATGTCAGTGTTGCCGTTTTATATTTTTTATAAAAAAGGAAAATAAAATCCAAGGTGTAACCAGAAGTAGAATATAGAAGTCTAATCAAATCATTCAGAACAGCTTAGAAGGTAATTAGCATTCTATATCTTCATGGTAGGAAGAATATGTTGGCTTTAAAGAAGCAGCTCTCCATAAAGGTTTTGATTTCTATTAAGAACAAACAAACAGATGAACAAACACTTAAACTAAACGGACATTTTAGGACTCTACCACAAGGCTTTTACATGGTAATTAACACTCAACATTCCATTTAATCAGAATGATGAACAGCGCACAGTATGAGTGATGGTATTTGCTTTATGGTTAATTTTGTAACTGGCTTTCCAAAAAATGCTTTGATTTAACTCACTCCTAAAATCAACAAAATTAATCTCCTGACTTTAAAGTAGCTGTTTACTTTTAAACCAGGATTTTATTTTTCAACAAGTTTTAAAAGGGATTTGGACAAGAGTAATAACGGAAAAATATTAATTTAATTGCCTAAATAAAAGTCTGCACACTAAACAGAACTCTCCATCCCCTATTGTCACTCAGAAGCAAATTTTACCAAAGACCAGATTTAAAGTACTGGACTTCAACAAATTTCATTTAAGACTTTGCATGTTAGAAAAAGTAAATCCTAAGAGACCTTCATAAAGAATGAGAATTCCTTACGGTAGAAGGAAATATAATTCTTCTGTCTTTATTATAGAGGCATTCAGCAGATAGATTGGTGAATCTATTGAAACATCTAAGCTGAACAGCTGAAAACAAACAGTATGAAAAATTAATATTATTTTTTTTTAAGTTCTTACTTGGACATCCAAAAAAATTCCTTAGCATCCAAAATTACTCTTGAACTGTGAAATTACACTTCAGGTTATTTATTTATTAATGAAAATGTTTCATAAGATGGTGACCTGCAACCAACAGAAAGCATACAGATCCACTATCAGACTGATATGGATGGGACAGAGCAAACAAATCTCTTGGGTTTCGAAATAACGTCCCAGAAACATTGCAGGAAACATTAGGTATATCAGAATTGAAAAAAGTTAGTCAAGAATATTTCAGCAAGAGTTTATTATGGTATCTCTAGAGAAGAAAAAAAAAATAGATAGAGAGCAGCAGCAATCTAAAGCTTTTATCACCCCAGAAATGCTGATTACCCCCATGCCTGATTCCAGTCAAAAGCTAGTAATGAGATACACACATTTCTTTAAATGTCTAGATCAACTGTTTTGGCAACATCAAGATTTATATAAAATATATTTCAGATACTTCATGTTGAACAGTGAAGGTAAAGTCACAAAGATAAGGAAGTGTTATTCCTTTCTGAGACATCAAGGTATGAATCAACATATCTAACACAAAAGGTGATCTCTGATCTGATATTTTATCTCCAAAGAGATAAGACACTTGAATTGAGATGTCTAAGAGTATCTCCTGAAAAAAGTTAAAAATGTTTAAGTTTAAAGAACTAGGGAAGTGAAGAGGGACAGAAGAGTGATAAAATTACTAGGACTTCCTGGAGGATCTAAGAAAAGAGATTAATTACAGAAGACGTCATGCTTCACAGACAGAGGGTTATCTCTGATAAATGCAACCTGAGATGTATGCAATCTAAGACATAAGATATATGAGCTTTGTATATCAGGAACATTTCAACACAAAGTTAGATTATATACACAGGGGAAAAAAGAGAGTCATATTACAAATTTAATGTTGATGGAAATTAGTTTAGTTTTTAATTCATTTCAGCCTTTATTAGCATTTTCAATTATAGTATATAATTTGGATATTCTAAATAAATACTTATTTTTATATTTCTTTAAAATGAACTAAAGCATTGTACTTGGAGTAAGTTACTGGCAGTAAGTTCCTCACTCAACAGTCTAGGAAGACTAGAAACTGGCATACTCAGACAACCTGTGTGGAATTCAACTACCTAAACAGAGGCATCTAGTGCCACAGTTTTCTTCCTGGTCTCCAGTAACACTCAAGAAACTCACAAGTTTTCCATACATCCTTGACTGTATCTGCCAGCTCCCTGTTGATATCTTGGATGCCTTAGCTCTTTAGGTTTGCACTAAATGCTGTCTGAATTACTGAAAAGCTAAAATTTTTCTTCTCACCTTCCAAAACAACCTCTTGAGTGCCCAGAAGATTAAAAGAATAGAAGGCTGTGCTGGCTGCTGAGAGATTGTTGCTAGTTGTCTTGTTCTGACTGCTACTTTCAGGGTTAAGTAGGAGCTTCTTCTAAAGAAGGAGATGGTGCCTCCTTCTTGAGGGTCTGCTATGTATGGTCAAGTGAAAGAAGTTTTCAATAAACATAACAGGCAATACAAAAGATCCCATTAAGAAGGGATATAATCAGTCAGAAGCATAGCACACACAACCAAGTATCTAAGGTAGTAAAACAAAAGAAGAAAAAAAGAAGGAAAAACTTTTTATAGAGAGCCAGTTATGACCACGTGGAGTCTGATGCAACTCAAAAACCTGCTGAAAGTTTCTAGACTGAGAACAAAACGGAGAGCAAGTTTATAAAGCTGTTTTGATGGTTTTTTGGTTAACTTTAGAAATGCTATGTAGCCAGATCAAGGTCAAAACTTCAAGTCAGTCAAAACACTAACTGTTTTTGTGTCTAAAAAAATGTGTTTGGTTTTTTTGTAACATTTTTCCTTTTACCAAAATCCTAACCTCACACTCTCATTGGTCTTCCTGTTTATATTTCTCTGCATGAATAAGAATGCAGGATGTCTGTACCTTGTGCTTTGCTACACTGGGGTGAATCCACTAAATATTGGATGCCTATGCATCACTACTATTTGAGTTTTTAATAAAAATATCACAGCTACAATCTCTACTATAATTCTTTGTCCTGCAGCTTATATGCCTCACTAAGGTATGATGATACTACCACAAATTACCTGAGTGATGAAATAAAGGGTATGCCAGATGAAACTTGACTAGGAGGGGCTGCAAAGGCATTGGAAAACATAATCAGAATACAAAGCAGCCTTAAGAAATTGAAGAAATAAACTTAAATCCAAAGTGGTCTGATAAGGACAACTGCAAGGTTCCTTACTGTAAACAGGAGTAATTATCTGCACCAATACAGGTCAACTGCACTATCAAGTCTGAGTAAAAGGAGGTTATAGGGGATCACAAGCTAAACTTAGGACAAGTACTATGTCTATGTACTGTATTTATGTACAGTACTATTGTGACTAATGATAATCATACTGAAATGAATAAACAAGATGTTGTGGTTTGACCC
>VZTL01075057.1:11395-34080 GCA_013400535.1 Scopus umbretta
CTACCACTGCTAATGACTTCTGAAAGAGAAGAGGGAGTTTTGTCCCCCAAACCTTGCCACCCAGCAGTCTGGAAGACTATTCAAGAAAGCAGCTGAGCAAAGATAACTACTGATGAATTAAGGTCCCCTGTAGGTACAACAGTCCATTCATCAATGTGACAACCAGTATAGTCTGTGTATGGGATTTTCTTCTCCCATTACCACTGTATGAGAGTTTGTGATAATGTGTACAGTATCACTCCTCCACACTACTGGCTTTTCTGAAGCTTAGTCTTCTCCATTGCTGATCCTCCTGAGCCAACAAGCAAGGCTGCTAGAACAAGGTAGTGCCAGTTCAGTAGACACTGGGACTGAGCCTGTGTTTTGTGTGTGATAAAATCCTCCATTGGAAGGGAGGCTAGCTAAGAGAGACCACTGCTGTGGTGGTAGGAACTAAATACAACTAAGGATATAATGCTGCCATCTAATGAAGGTCAAACAAGAACATGCATTCCTAAGTGTCTACCAAAACTATCACTACTAATAAAAGGAATCTTCAGAGACTGAATTTCCCCAAATGCTTTACAGTGACAGCAACACCATACATGTCTTCAAAGAGGGAGAATGCTGACTGCCATGGTCATTAGTTTTATTTTCTCCAGTTTTGAGCCAGCCTAGAGACAGGCCCAAAATTAATTTTCTACAAATAACACATGAACAAAACTTGATGCATAGCAGTGTCTCCACTGTGTGAATCAAAAGCCTGGAAACAGCTGAGCATCTTTATTTCTTGTTAGGGCTAGTTTTCAGCAGCTTTTCCTGATCTTGTAATCAAGAGTAAGGACAGTGACCAGACTAGTTTGCCTTTGCAAACATTTTTATAACATTACTTTTTAAAAAAAAAAAACAAAAAACAAAAAAACAAACAGATGAAAAGGTTTTTGGTTTCTCCCCCCTTTTCAACAAGAGGGAAAGTTTCTTTTGACAGGGAAACAAACATCTGAAGAGGCTAATAACAATAGCCACAATGAAAATTTAAGTCATGGACATATTGCAGACTTCTGGCCAAAAAAACCAAACCCATGTAACAGAGGATTTATATTGTGTATGTAGGTTTACAGCACACCTCAATTTTCAGAGGAATAAATCACTTCTGCTCAAGTTCTAACTACACAGAGCTAATAAGGACAAAGAGCTATACATTTCTGCTTCTTTGATTTAGAATTCAATCTCAGGTTCAAAGTTCTGATTCTGCTTTATTTTCATGCAAGCATGTGGATTGGGGAAATCAGAGGACTCTATTCCATCTCCCCTGCTACCCCTCTATTTCACATAGCTGACATGTTTTTTTTCTTATAATTTCATCACAAAAAATAATTGCTATCTATTTGTCTAAAATTAACTGCACATCTGCCCATTTATATTACACCTAAAACTATGCTACAGCTAGAATCACATATATTTGTGAATTAATGATGCAGCCCTTTCTCACTCAAAATTCCCTCTGAGAAAAAAAGAATTTGCTTTTAAAGAGCTGCAGGATCAGTAAATCTAAGCTAAACTTGACAACAGGACAATTTTATTTGGGAAGAAATTCAAGGCAAATGAGCTCAGTTCACAATGTGCTGAAACAGTAAAGAGAAAAACATGCTTCCTATGCTGCCCGAATGGCTGACATAATTTTGCTTGCTTTCCTTTCCTGTTAACTTGCAAATGCAAATGGCTTTGCTGTCAGGGTACATTTGTTCCCACTAATTCAAGACACTATAACAAGGCAAAATATTTATTTCTTTTTTCCACTCTAATTTGTGTTTTATCATATTGGGAACATCGTCTACAGATTTCATTTACTGTAACATTATGCAAACAACCCTTATGGGAAAGTCACCTCTCTGTAATAGAAAGACTAAGCATAAAGATGTCTCAATGTTTTAGGATATGTTGTCTCAAAGGGCCCAAAATTCTGTTCAGACCAACACATAAAGGCCAAAATGCATATCCAAAATAACTGCTCAAATATCCCATCTCTGAAAACCCTTGTGGCTTCTCAGAGAAGAGACTTACATTCTCCCTGCTTCTCAATAGATGGGATGGACTACCAGAACATATTCTTTTAATTAGAACTGGAAGATCAAACAGAAACAGACAGCATATTTATATAGTTCAATCCTCATCCTGTTCATGAATGTCTGCAAACCGATGCTGCCTCATAATCAGCTGGGTATATAATAAAGCTGATCAAATTTTTTTCTTTGAAAAATGTTTCTGATGGTAACTGGATTTTAATCAAGCAATTATTTGTGTATAAAGCATTTCTGCCTCCTATAGGAAATAAAATGAGATCTTAGCTAAAAAACAATTGCCGTTTTCACTGAAAATTCAGTGAAATTCTTCGGAACAAAAAAAAATTGACATTTTCCAATTGGAGTTGTTTGTGTCACTTAAGGGGCAGAAATTAGCTCCTGCCAGCCCATTTGCCCGAAAAAAGTCCAAAAAAAAACTATGACTCACCCCTTAGAGCAGTGGAGTATGAGTCCAGATTCACTCATGTAGAATGCCAAAGTTAGGAGCCGATTTGCCATATGGTACTTCCATGTGAGCTGCTCCATCCATAGCCTATCCCTAGCAACGCCCAAATGAGCTCTATACAAGTGACTTCTAACTTTGGTGTCTTAGTTATGGGCCTAAAATTAGGTGGGATGAATCAGACCATAAAAAACTATGTTTATGAGCAAGTCCTTTGTAATTAGTTTACTTTTGCTCACCTGCCCCATTCACATAGCAGCTGCTCATAATACTTAACCTAGTCTCTTGGTGTCCTTTTCACACATACCTAACACTGCCTTGGTCTATACTCATTCGTATCTGCACTGACTTCTACAGAGTCCTTTGGTTTACCATAGCACAAGCTCAGAATCTGATCTCTACTTTAGTAGAAGATTTGAACTTATAAATATGAAGCAAACAATCCCACTGAAGCCCTTCCAGTTTTTAAAGCACATTCAAAAGATAAGATATGAAACCAAGGCCATTGATTTCTGACACCTATCATTACAGTAAAAAAATTATGACTCAATTTGACTCAGTTCTCCATCAAGAAATATAGTCTGCCCTTACCATTCTCACCAGATGTCTTGTCTTTTCCATTCGTAGCACCGGTTCCTTGTCTCTGTTCAGGGGAAAAAAAACAACAACCAAAACAAGTGGTTAGAACAAAGCTGAATGTGCATTTTCCCCTTGGAATTACTAGCAGTTACAGCCTGATTTCTCCTCGATACCTTGGATAGTCATTCACCCTCATGCAATGTTGCTTTGAAACACGACTAGTCAGAACAGGAACGCTTAGTCCCATTTAGGTACAGCTGTATAACTATGTGTGCAACTGTATAATTACAACATCAGTGATGGGATATGCGTAATCAAGTTTCCATCAGTGCAAGGGTATGAGCTACTGTAGGACATCTCTTCAGGTCCCTGCTGTGCCTCCATTTCCATGATTCTTCTGACCTGACTTTGGCCAGAAGACTCATCTTTCCGCTTTGGCCACAAGTGGAGATGGAACTTCCCACTCCAATTCACTCTGTCCAAAGAATAGCCTCATGACTTTCCATGAAACAGATTTAAGTCACTCTCTCTACTAAGTAACATGTGGCAAACACCAGTACAATTCAAATAAATATTCACAGTGGCAGGACTGTATTAGTGTGGTTACACTACTAGGTAACTTTCTAGCTTAGGAAATGGTCACTGTCTGAAAATTATGCTGCATCCCCCAGAGAAAGCATCTTACAGGTGGAATTAAGATACTTTAGTACATATGGCAAAACTTGCATTTCTTATGCAAAATTATTCATACTTGTGTGTACTACTGAAATAGACTAAAGAATTTGTCCTCTAGGGTTGTACATGTAAAAAAAAAAAAGAGTATTAAATTCAGTGAATCAATCCAGCTGCATTCAGCCAGAGGCAGAACTTTCCTGATGTGTGAGGATGTGAACAGCTACAGTAGCACTGCAAACCAAACTCTTTGTACCAAAATATGGACAATCGTACTGATTCTCTTATTCATATGGCATACTTATCTGAAGTTATTTACTTTAGAATATCCAGTTAAAACATTCTCTATTGCTCTGGTTTCTGTCCATCTCCCACAGCAGTGGTATTTTCAGGGTATTCTGTGTTTATGGAGCTAATCATGACATAAGTAAAAAACTTCATGCATACAATTAGCTCTTATTATAGAAGCCAGAGAGGGAAAGAAAGCTCTTCAAACCCCTCAGGAGAAGACAGAAGAGCTACATATGGTCTATTGTGCATCCACATGCCAGTGGTGGGGTTTCTCATCTTCTCTGTGGCAGACTTCAGTGCACGTATCTCTGCTCTACGGGCTCTGCCTCATCTCTCACTCCGTTCACTGAGACAGAGCATCCCTAGAGAAAACAACTTTGAGTCTATAACCACAGATATGGTCTCCTCATACAATGGAAGTATATTTGTTTCTCCCTGGAGCCTCAGAACTAAAGACAGGAGAGAAAACTTGGCCAATACCATCAAAGAATGGGATTCTAAAGGGATAAACATCTCTTACAAAAGCATAAGTTACCAACAGCCAAAATCAATAAATCCACCCAACAACCAGCTCTTCTAAATATATTAACCCTTATGCCTTTATTTAAAGTTTGGTTAATATTTCCATATTTCAATTTCTATCCACATTTGAAACTAGATTTCAACGTTAATTTACTGGGACCTCCCAAAAAACCCAAAATACTGGATTTTTCCTATCTATAAAATGGTAACTATATTGCTTTTTCCTCCCCTGTTTATTTTGAAATGCTTTTTCAAGTTATCTTATTTCCTGAGTGTTCCAGGCTGTGCTCCTTAGCCTTAATGAAAGCTTCTCTTTCCTCCCTAGGCTATACCTGTCAGGTTCAGTCTGCTATTGATGGAGTGCTGGAATTTGGATCCACACATTTATTTCATGTCTCAGGATTTCCCCTCAGGGAGAGGGGAAAGTTGTCAAAGAAAATGAATAAAAACTTGGCTTTTGTCAATGAAGGTTTTTCTATTTGTGAGATCAAGATTTTTCTTTAAGTCTTGAAATCATCTAAGTATTCCACAGCCAGTCATTTGATTTGTGACCACTGGACATATACAGAATGAAGCCTGAAAGTCTGCCAAACAAGCTTCTGATAGCCTTTCCTTCAGTTATATACATATTTTGATCTATAAGCACTGAACTGTCTAAGTGAGTGCGATGGACTTGAAAGTGAAAAATCAGTTTCTCATTAACAAGGCATTGAAGCTTATGAAAAAGCAATACACAATGTGATCATCCACCTGCAAAGCCTTTCACCTTCTATTTCAATACATTTTCAAGATGCTGGTATTATTAGCAGCTGGAGTTTCTTGCTTCTTTCATCACCTTTCATGATGCTACCACAGGCTGTGAAACAAAGCCTAGCTTTTTAGTGTCCTTCAGAGGACTAAACATGAGGAGGAGTTACTAGGGAGCATTTTCAAGAAGCAATGGATGAAAGCCCTCCAAAAGCTGATATAACAGATATTGTCCTCAAATGCAATAGATCAAATTAAAATCAATGAAATACAAGAAAAACAATATTAATTTCTGGGTTTTGTTTTTAAAAAAAAATCCCCAAGTTGTTGACCATATTTTAAAAGATAAAAGCAGTCTAACACTTTGTTTCATATAACTTGTAGCCAGCTTCCTTCTGCCAAAGATCGCTTCTGAAATTCGCCAGCATTTTCTATGACAAGTGCTGGGATAGAAGCATTGAATAAGCTTTCCACTAGGCATCGAAGAAGAAACATCAGAGCCAAAATGAACATGAGTGCAAAACTGTAATGATTATACAGTAAAACAGGATAAACAGTTTTGTTGCTGTGTTGCGTAGGAAGAAACATAGTTTATGACTGCTTGGGGCTATATTAATTTTTAACTCAGTAGTTTTACAGAACATCAAAGGCACATCATTAAACATTTCTCCAAAATCAAAGTCACTCCCAATTTGTCAGAAGAGGAAGGAAAAAGGACTACTGCCATATACGCAAAATCCCAGTAAGAAAAGAACAGGTTTACTTTCCTGTTAAATTCTCAATGCTGTACACAGCAGCTAGTTAGTGTGGTATGAAAAACTGTACTAAATTAGTCCCCTAGGTGTACAAACTGAGGTCAAAAGTGAATATGCAGCCCAGAGGACTTTTCAAGAAGAATGTTAAATTACTGCAGCAGCTTTTCTGCTCATTCTTCTAGCTCCTCCTGCACCTCTAAGCCTAATTTTTGCCTTTAATCTTACATTCTATTCTTGTCTTGAAATAGCCTGACCTTTTCAGTTATGTTTGCAATTAGCACCTCAGTGTTCAGGATTATAGCCAGGTGTTGATTACAGAATTTTTGGGGCAAAGGGGTTGTTTATTTTCCAATGAGCCACAGAAAGCCCAAGATAAGGAACATGAAACTCCCAGAAAGTTCTCTGACAAATGGGTCCTTACAGTAACAACATTATTCTGCTTCTTCAGTGCAGGTCCAACGAGGTACAGCAGGCTGTATCCCAGTAAAGCAGTGGCTACAGATTTTCAAAAGTATATTGTTTCTACAAAGAATGAAAGAGCATCCAAGCGTAGAATTAAGAAAATAGAAACAGTAGAAAGTTTTACAAGGTGAATAGCAGAAAAAGTCAGTGTAGACTTGACTCGGGATAAAAAAATAGTTTCATTGACACATATGAAAAATTAGGATGTTCTGTACTCGTTGACGAGAGGAACAGCAGTGAAGACTGTGCATATCCTAAGCTTTTCTTAAGCCTTTGTTTTGCTACCAGGTCCATCCCTAACCAAAGGCACTACATATGTGTGGCAGAAGGGAATACATGTTGGCACAATGCAGCACAAAAATGGCTGTGGGTTAGCCAGCTGTGTGCCAAGTAAGACTTTATTCTGCACCAGGACAAGAGGTAATGGCCTCAAGTTGTGCCAGGGGAGATTTAGATTGGATATTAGGAAAAATTTCTTTACTGAAAGAATGGTGAGGCATTGGAACAGGCTGCCCAGGGAGGTGGTGGAGTCCCCATCCCTGGAGGTGTTCAAAAAATGTGTAGATGTGGCACTTCGAGACATGGTTTAGTAGACATGGTGTTTTGGATTGATGGTTGGACTAGATGATCTCAGAGGTCTTCTCCAACCTTAATGATTCTATGATAATCTGTTCTCTGTACAAAACTTTCGCTGTAAGAGATATAAATTGAATCAAACTAGGCTATCTCATCAGCACCTTATTTTTTTCATAGCCTTCTGCTTTCATTAAAGAACTGCTTTAGCCTCAACATGACAAAAAAGTACTGAAAAAATACATTTCATAAATTTATAAAGTGTGTAACCTCTCTGCAAATAAAAACATCACTGTAAATATCTGCTTAAGGACTTTCTATTTTTTCCAAGTAAGGAAAGCTTCCTAGTTAATAGCAGAAAGTCCAGGAGATAGAGCAATTTCTACCTTCATTTTTTCAGGACTAAAAACCTCCTGTACAGTTCCTCAAATTAAGATAATTAGGGTTGACTTCATCCAGGAACAATGTAAGAAACAAAGTTCTTACAGGCTGATCTTTAGTGTTGGTTGATCTTTAAAAATACTGAGAGTTTTAGACTACTGAAGTAAGCCCCAGTTCAGGTTCATTAGACTATAGGTGTTGGTGGATCCCAAGGCGTACTTGGTATATAGCCATTACTGCCTGAAGGTTCATAGTATGTTTCTTTAGTTTCCCACAGGTGAAATGTTGAGGACATTATATTAGCATGCATACTTCCTACAGACTAAAGAATGAATTAGAGAAATCTGGATTAAAACCACAGAAGACCCTATCAAATGTGGAGCCCACATAGTTCACACAGCCTCCTTTTCCATGTATCCCCTGTCCAGTCATATTATAATCAACTCCTGTGGTTCTAAGAACCCAGAGTTTTCCATGCTTTAACACCAGGTATAAATTTGCTATTAAAAAAAACCAGGAAGATAGAATATTCAATTTAAAAAACAAGCAGTGGGCATTGAGGGAAACCACCTTTTGCCAGTTGATCAATACACTATGCATACATACCACTTAAAAATAATTATGTGATGAGGTGATGTCTTGAGCATACAGAAATCAATTGGAATTTTGCAATTGCTTTTCTTTCTTGCTCGAGCAAAGAACATAAGCTGTGTGTCAGAAAATAAATGAAGATCCAAAGTTTAAGTAGGGGCAAGAACCAAGCAGCTATGACCTGGAATGAGTGGGTACACTCTGTAGAATTCAGGATTTCAACTCTTCTTTACTGGAGATTTCTGTTTCAATATGTTTGACAACCTCTTTCTAATGTCACATTGACTTGAAGCTATAGCACTCAGCATTTCATACACTGAGGCATGAAAAGCATTATTCTTTACCACAACACAGTAAGTAATTTGTTAGTAAGAAGGACAAAAGATATTACCATGTTAAGATAAAAAGTTAAGAGCAGGGAAAATGATGCTGGCTGTGACAAAGATTTCTGTTTACTGAAGCTGCCAAGGTGTGCCTGGCCTCTAAATAATGGGACCTGAATTTTATTTTAGCACCACTGTATTTTTTGGTATTACGTATCAAAAGCATGAAGATGGACAGCTGGGAGACCTAAGGTGCACCACTGGCAAGCCATGCACAAGTTCTGCTGTTTCACTCATTCTCTCCAGTTGTAAGTCTTCTCAAAACTGGTCTGCAACACAGCCATATGGTAAATCCCAAATCAGCTTCTGTGACATACAGGTTCATTCACGTCAGTAAACTGTCATCTGCAGACAGAACTGAAGAATCCCAGAGAGAAGCTTGAATATAGTTATGAAAATTGCATTAGAAGCTACATAAGTAAGCTTTCCTCACTGGTCTGTTTGTGCCTCCTTTACAAGTTCTTCCACATTCTTATAGACATGGTACTGAATATTTATGAGATGAAAATGTCCTTCAAAGCCCACATTTAAGGTAACTGCATCAAGTACAGAACCTCTAGCCAATATTTTGTCTGAAAGATGGGTAGGTCTGATAATGTGTCTGTTACTTCTGTCTTACGCATCATTGTAAGAAATCACAGACCACATTTTCGGGGCACCCGACAGAAAGGAAAAATATTATCAACATATACTTCAGTACAAAGCAGCTCATTCCTGGTCATGACCATATATTTCTTGTACAAGTGACTTTCTGGAGACTACCACTTTTCCCTGGCTGATCTCACCCTAGGATCTCAGTTCTTTATGATATGGCCTCTACTCTCTCCTATGTAGCACCTTCTCTGCATGCTCCTTTACACAATAGCAATTTTCTATAGCTTGTTTTCTGGCTGTCTTGCATTGCCAGGGCAACATAATATTACCAGAGCAAGAGTGCCAGAATCCATCTTTCAAGACTGGCTGTCAAAACTAAACGATCCCTGGCACTCTAATGATTTCTGTAATTATCTTCATGGGTCAAGCAGTGTTCTACTTGACTAGCTCTTGATTGTCCTTAATTTTATTAAGGCTTTCCTATAGTTATTTTAATGTATTAAAACTCTACAGGTGGAGCGAGAGAAACCGATGGGATTTAAACTGCAGTGGGTAAAAGTTGGCACAGTAACCACACTGATTTTCTATGACTTTTGTAGTCACTGAAGGCACATGAGCATGCACACTGTCATCCTAGACACCACAGTAATATTTGTCAGAAATTAACAACAAGGCTGTGGATAACTACAGATGATTTTCCTTCTAGACACTGTGGATGAGTGCCTGGCTCTTGCTGTTGCAATGATCTGGGCAAGGTACAATCTCTTTGCAGTTTCCTTCCATCTTTCTATAAAGCACACAACCTGGACCTCAGCATTCAAATCCTTGCATTTTTGACTGGTGCAAATTAGGTCTCAAATGCTACTTTCAAACACAGAAGGAAAGCACTATATCCAAGGTATAGCTGTCCATACAAGCTGCAGCCTATCTGAAAAGCAGACAATTTACCAGATTGACTGCTGATGGACTGGTTGCTGCATTTCCCCAGCAAGAAGGGTATGCAAGTTTAGGTACTGTTTAGTCACAGTGAACCCACAGCTCCCACGAGACAGCACAGGAAGGCATGCTGGTAGAAGGCCCTGGCCCTCCTGTTGATCCACTGGACAACCAAGCACAGAAAAAGCAATGGGAACAGAAGGACTAACCCTGAAGCTGGGGTTTCTCAGGGTAGCTGAAAGACAGGGTTGCAGTCCCCACTCCTGGGTTATTTTGTTTGTAATGTGGTCATTGTCCATATGAAACACACCTTTTGTTTACATGCCTATGCAAAATGATACTCCACCCAATGGGCAGAGTGCCTTAATCACAGGGATGTATAGCAGAGTTAAACTGAGGCAAACCCCCCTAAGAGGTGCAATTTGTTCATTTCATCCTGACAGAGCTTTTGACTTGAGGCAAGTCCTCAGAACATGCTCTTCTGAGTGTATGCAGACACCAGACCTTCAGTACCCAGCACAGTTTCAGGCTAAATAAGGAGGCACCTGATCAAAATGGGCAACGAGAATCACTGTATGGGATGTAAGAACCCACTTCTAGTGCTGTTTTTAAGTATTTCAGTAGCACAGAGAACTTTCACTGTGCCCCACTTTTGCCAATGCTGGGCTGTAATTTAAAATGAACACAGTGAGAACCTGCCATATTCAGATTCAATACAGTGTTCTAAACAGAATATTTACACCAACACCAAATGTAATCAACATAATTAGCGCAAACAGTAGCTTGCTTAATATTTAGGTTATTAGCATATTTTGAATTAAAACATTATTAAGCAGATATTTCTCCAAAGACATTGTAATCAATTTTTTTTTTTTCTCTGAGGCAGGGATTAATGGAATCTTTGAAGTTAATTTTGAAAGCAGCTGCGAGAATGTATTTCCCAAATCCTGTTAATTACCATGCCAGCCATGAGAAGTAATCCTTCTTTTTTCTTCAGGAAATGGAGGATTTGATCCTGCAAGGCTTATTTACAGGGGTAACACATGTGGACAAGTAGTTGTCTTCAGTTCAGCAGATTTACTTGCACGATTAGAGTTGGAACCTCAGTGTGGTACTGTGGAATTTCTCTAAACTGCGTGTGAAGTTTTGTTAAGCAAAGGGCAAAGAGGGTAAAATCAACTACAGAGTAAGTCTTCACACCACCTGCCAAAAAATTACCTCAGCTCTCATTTGGACATGGGTAATACAGCCCGTATGCTAATTGCACTGGAAATTGATAAAGAAGAAACATCAAGGTGACCCAAGAGGAATATTTCAAATGCATAAAAATTGATTAAGCTAGATGGCATAAATGAAAAATGACTGGGGTTATTAAGGTGGTATCTTTGTTTTTCTCCTATTATTTCTTATCTATTGGCAGCATCAGACCTGGCACTACAGTTCCAGAAAGGGCATTTTTAGGCAGGAAACCTGCCTTAAAAACTCATACTTCCCAGTCTAGCCCAATCCCGCCACACCTTCCCATACCCAAGGTCTCATTTGTTTGGATACAATTGTTTGCAAGGTCATACAGAAAATAGGAGCACTAAAATCATTCAAGTTAAAAATAACCCTTCAGCAGAGCTGCGTTGAAAACAATCATTGAAATGATTCAGCTAAAAAAATACAGAGTTTAATTGTTTCTGTTGATTATTTCAGTCACACAGTTGATGTCTCTGATCCACAGTTGTACAAGGGCAACAGAACAGGCAGATAGTACCATGGGGAGGAGGCACTGCAATTTTGTCCTGGGAGCCAAAAATCTGAACAAGTCAGTGCTTTGTAAAACAAAACATATCATGCTGTACCTCCCTGGGACATTGCATTACCTCCTAGCAATCCTTACTCTGCAACAGAGCAAGACATGGAACAACACTGGTACATCTATGCAGCCTAAATTATAAGCCTCAGCCACCTGCACAGGTAATAGATACAGACAGTTGATGGCAACCAAGTGTGGCATCTAATTAGGAGCAAAGCAGAACCTTGAGGATCTGGGAAAAGCATTTGGGTTCAGATGGTATCTTGGGTATCCTTTATTATTAGTATGCCCGGACAGGAAGAGTACCCTAAATCAATTAAGGGCTCAGGATTCTTGCCTAGGCATAATATAACTGAATATGGATGGTGGTTTTGTAACAAATATTTACTTTTTATTTCATTCTTCCAAACCTTCTGCAGTTTAGGGTAATTTAATTTGCTGAGCTACAAACCCAGCTGTAGTTGAGTTAGAGACTGTCTTCAAGGGACAGCTTGAGTTATAAATGGCAAAAGACTGCACTGACAGATTGCTTCATATCTGATCATACTGGTTATCATTATTAAAACAGGCTGCTTCTTCCCAGACTGCAGAAATTCCGGCATTTTTTCGGTTGGCTTTTTTGTTTCCAGTTGTGCAATTAAAAAAATTGTTCTCTCTTTCTTCCTATTTCCCTACATATTTCAGATGTATACAGATGTTATTACAGTCTGTTAGACTGCACTAGTAACTGGCCAGCCAGGTTTTTTTTAAAAGGTATTAGTTATGGCAGTTTCAAGTTGCCATGCAAATGAACTTTCTGCCTTCACCCTAGGGCAAAGCCTTCCGATTTTCAAGACAACAGCAAGACGAAGCAGCAAGGATGTTTATGCGTCACTTACTTTACTCCTCAAACCCCCGGGCAGCCGGTCTGGTCATGGAGAGCAACTCCCAAGCAGCCCCAGAGCCATCTGCAGTTATGACAGTAACTTCTTTAGGGCTATTCCAGTAGCAAGGGAATCACTGGACTGAGAGCATGCTGCAGCCTTGGCAATGCACCCTGCCCAGGGGCTGCACAGAGAGATGACGCAAACCTGTTACCTCTGGCTCTGCGCCACGAGGACATTCATGCAAGGGGAACCCTGAATTGGCTGCTGAAGCCGCCTCAAAATGGGGCCTCGCTCGACAGAGGATTTGTCCTGTATCAGAACTGACCCGCTGAGACTTTCGGAGAGCTGCCGTGTTCCAAGTGTGATGCAGTTCAGAGCAAAGCTGTCTTGGTACTATGAGTCTAAGCAGCAGCCGAGCTATTAGAAACAACCCTGCCGTACTAAAAAGGAAAATGGACACGGTGATGCACAAGGTCACCTTGATTGCCAGGAATCAGGGACAACAATCAAATGTACTCACATACAGCCAGCAGAAAAGCAGCCAGGTCACTAACTCTGTCTAAGAGCTGGCCAAAAAATAGGGATTTCCACAAACAGAAGTTCCCAGGGCCCTGGAGCTGCTCAGCGAAATTGATGTTACTATCAGCATCATCATTAATAGCAGCAGAGAAGCAAGTCATTTTCACTGAGCAGCTCTAGGTAGTTCCGAGGGTCCCTGGTCCCAGGACAGACCCACCAGGTTACCTGCCCAAGACTAAATACTCTACAGGTCCCACAGTGCCCTAGCTGTGGAGTAAGTCCAGGGGATACGTAGTCAGGCAGATTCAGCAAAAGCTCCCCCACACCATTTCAAACACTCTCCCTTCACAGAACTGTGTTTTCCAATTCAAGTTCAATGAAAACTTGCTAGTTTCTCAACTCCAAGTAGTCATCAGTCATCCCTTCTGCCTTCAGTCTCCCATTATGTACCAGGCTCCATTCTGCACTTTATGCCTTGCATATGACATGAAAGAAAAACGTTACCCAGCTAGACGTTTTCACCTTATTCACACATGAAGGTGGCAAACCGTATTTGGTGCCATTAAAAAAGGACCCTAATATGCCCCTCCAGAAAACAATCATGCATTCATTTTGTCAATATTCTAACATACACATCCCATGACTAGACAGAATATAGGTTCCTTAGACATTTCATGCAGAAAGCAGTAATAACATTCACTTAGATCCAGCTGTGTGCTGCCTGACACACTGCAGCCAAAAACATCTATTAAAGTCTTACATGGCATGACCACAAAAGATATTGCCAGAATTCAGATAATTTGCAACTTGGGTTTTTGCAGTTTACAACGTTAATGCTAGAACCTTTGCCACCAATGTTTCTGCATCTGCAGATCCATCCCATAAGTCCAGTTCCAGAAGGGAAATGCACTAAGTTTTTAGTCCAAAGAATACAAGGCAGCACTCAAAAAAAGCCCTGTGAAACAAGGAGAGGGTCTTGTGTCATCTTACTTGAGAGGTTCATTCAGCTTGGCTTGCATGTTAGTGCTGTCCAGTAGCTTGCAAAATATGCTGAAGGAAAGAAGTGATAGCTAGCCAAGTCTGACTGGCAAACTAGAATTGGCATGAAGCTGGCCTGCCTTCGGCATTTGGCTGCCCCACTTAAACTGCAACACATGTGTGCTCGCACACACATTTTAAAACATGCCAAGTCAACAATGTGTTTGCTCTCTTTTCTGGTGGTAAGTGTGTATCTGTCAGGTCTGACTAGATTAGTGACATGTACAAAGCAGCTATGAAGCCGCATGTCTTGTTTTTCTACCATGTCATCTGCAGAAAGATGCCTGCCTAGCCATCCCCTTTTGCCTAGTATGCTCTTCCTCCTCCTCATTCCTACCAAGTTAATGCTTCTAATTGGTAGCAGATTCCAACTTCTGTCTGTCTTTTACCTCACATTTTACTAATACATGTTTGGAATTCAAGGAACCAGATTTCAACATTATTCGGATTTTTCTTCCTGAACACCACCTAGTACCTCTCAGGTTCAAATAAAAGGCATTCTTCAGAGTATTTCAACTAGTGTTAAAATGATGTGCATAAATAAGTCAACATCCAGAGTATTCAGCATCTTAAAACAAAATTAAAACAAAAATAATTCATGAGTGAGGCTTTGAAAGAGAAGCAGTTTTTCTGCAAGAGAAAGTTAGAGCAACAGCAAGAATCCCATTACTTGAAACGTTCAAGCTAGGGGATGAAAAGCCCTAGAATTCAAGTGAAAGATGTGCTCGTGATTTTTATGAGAATTATTTTGCTGTCTCCGTACCTCTCCCCTACTGCACCACCCAAACTTGGACTTTAGCATTTTCAAATGCGTTTCCACATTTAGCTAGGCATTACACTCTGGTTCATCTCAGGCAGGCTTCTCTCCTTCACCAGATTATTTTGCAACTGTCTGATGAAGTCTGCACTCACCTTGTTTGGAATTGTTTTGTCCCTTTTAAAGAGAAGTCCATCTTGGACATCCAAAGCTCAGCTCTGCCATCCCCCTGTAGAAAAGGGCACGTTTTCCTCTGATCAACCCAATCTCACTCCACTGCCCACTGAGGGCTTTGCTGAAACACACACAGCTTCTTATTATACAGGCAAAGGTACAGTAGTACAGTGGTGGCACCCATCAGGACAGATACACTGAATACATCTGGCTCCGAAATACTAATTCACTAAAGCCAAACTATTTGTGGGAGAGTGCGATGACGTCTATAAAAACATCCTCACAAATCGCTGGTCTTCCTTCGTATCCCAAGTGTTACTAGGAAAAAGTCCAATATTACCAAAATTCTCAAGAAACCAAAGATGTCTTCAGATCTATTCAGCTCTTCCTCATCTGCTTAGTTACTCTACTTAGTTACACTTGCACCAATTTAGGAGTTAGTTATCATGATCTTGATAGGCTTTTCCTTGAAGTCTATCTTCTCCTGTAGTCATAATGCTGCCAACCACTATTTTAATGCCTGGTAATCCCTCTAGTGTTAGATTCACAAAGAACAAAGTATCACCAAGGCAGACTGACAGCCAAAAGCCCTGATGAGTGGTACCTGCTGGGTAGCAAGGCTTATTGTGTAGGTCACAGAGGTCAGAGATGCAAAGCATCCCCCAGACATTAGCAATGGGGACTGTTTGCTTTCCAGCACTCTGCCCAGTTATTCTGAAGCTGTGCAGATCCCCAATTTCCTTGAAAGTTCTCCTCCACCCTCTACAAAACTAAGGCACTTTGTGTGGAAAAACTGCTTCTTATGTGCAATCCTGCTTGTTCCTACTGGAGCTGCTGACTTAACAGGACTGTTCCAGCTGTCTCACTGATGCACTCCAGAAAAGCCTGCTAACTCTTGCTGAGATCAACAAACACAACATCGAGTTGTCCTGTTTCCAGGGATAGCCCTAGTCAGTGCTAGCTTAGGCATTTCTGAACTTACTCTATCCTTCCCAGAAAAGGTGCACATAAAATCCCTACAAATACATCTCCACCAGTGTACACAACTAGCCTGGATCCCCACAGGTCTGTCTTCTTCACTTTTAGGACACTCAATGTTGTGCTGTGATCCAACACAACCTTCCCCTGCTCAAGTATACAGCAGTGCATGCCCCTTCTGAGTTTAAACCATTATAATCTGAAAACTTGGTTCAGGTTTCTCCAGTTCTACCATTGTAGCTGCCTACTTCTGCTGGCACTATGCAGCAGCTGGCTCCACAGCACAGCTAGAATCAAGCCTACCAGCCAAAGAGCCAGAAATAAGGCTGGTGACAGAACAGCTCAGACCTTTCTGTCAGGCATTTGGACACTTAGACTCTGTGTTAAAGACACTAAGCATACACTTGCATACATTTTTCCAGTTACAGCTCTGTCTCTCCACACATTAGAATATCTGAAGCCCTCCTTCCTGGTACCACCCTTCCCATCAGCTTGCTGTCTCAGCCTAGGAATCTTCGAAGTTTCCAAGGTTCGACAAGAAGGACACCCTTCACAGTTTTGTGCGGGTTTTTTTACCCTTTGTTTCTTACTTTCAGCTTTAACAAAAAGAGATCTCTAACATCATTCTGTCTACTGTCACAATACTCACAGTATCAGCTGCACCATTGTTTCGGGTCATGTTTCATGCACTATATACTAAGGTGATAATATAAGAACATTCAGTGTCTGTAAAATAATACTTTTCTCCTTAAGCTGAAAGACAGTTCAGCTGTAACTAATATTCAAGGCATGTAGGCAGAAAATTTTCATTTCTTCTGACTAAACTTGTGCTTCTTCCTCCAAATTCCATGTTAGTGCACAAATAAGACTATATCCCACTCAGTGGGAGTTATCAGAAGAGATAGCAGCAGCCAAAGACCTGGCCTGTATGACACTTGCCCAATTTACCTGTAAGTAGCTTCATCTGGTCTCAGAGGGAGCAGACATGGAGAACAGGGATAAAATGTGACCTCAAATCCCATCATTAATAATGCTTCACAACTGCAACTCTTCTGCAGTTGCTGGCTCTGAGCTTATTCCATCAAGAGAGCCATTGATTTTCCTATTTAGAGGAAGGTAGCCCATATAGCCTGTCTCTTTCATCTCTTTCTGTAAGAGAAATTAATACAGAGTTTCTTGCAAGTAGAGGAAGAAGGGGAAAAAGATTTGTTAGTTATGATTTGACCTAGTTTCTACTTATCTACTATGTCTTTTTTAATTCATAAACCCAATGTCCAAACAACCAAAGAAAAAGAAACAGAACACCTTTTCTTAGAAAGAGGGAGAATGTATGTTACTCGTCTTCATTAGAAGATCCTATGCCTTGCAGGGAAGAAAGCATTACATGGCTCAGTGAATGTAAGGCTCTGTTGCAACTGACAGGCTGAAGAAAGGCATAGCTTTCTTCTGATGCATGCAGCCTTCTTCTCCCAATCCTCTTCAGCCAAGAAGTGGGTGTCTCGCGATTTACACACCCAGTGCCTAGGCCTAGCCGCTCTATTACAAGTTCTTCTGTAGCAAAGTTACAGAGAAGTAAAACATGTAAACACTGAGACACATTTTTCAAGTCATCCCTACAAAAAAAGCAAGACAGACAATAGCAAATAGTGGCCTGGAAAGCAAATATTTTATTCAAGTCAATAAACAAACACCCAGCAACCTTTGATAAAAAGGCCATCACCGTTCTGTTGAAGTTAACTGCTACTATACACCACATTTCATCATTAGCATGATACAGTTAATGTAGAAACTGTTGGAAGATGACTCTTATAAACTTGCCAACGCATTACAGATTTAGGGATATTGGACTAGAAACTAACATGCCTTTGCAACCTGAAATTATATTCCATTATCAAGTACTGCAATATGAAGGTTGGAGTTTTCCTGTTTTACAAATGCAGGAGTTTTTGCTTTAAGTTACTCTTTTACAGGGAAACATGGTATCTGAAGCATACTATTAAAGCTAACTGCCCTTTAATAAAGCATTGTGTTGTCTGAATCTGTTGACATTCTACACACTGCAAGAAAACCAGTGTGCTTCTTTCTAAACAGTATGTCTGCTGGTTTCACCAAATTAAGACCAGTTTCCAACATCACTTCAAAGTGCTATTTTAGAAGATGCTTGATCCCACTGAAACCACACTGATGGAAGGAGTAGGCAAAGTGACAGATCTAAAACTTATTGTTCCCCATTCTTCCTCCTCTTTTGAGCTGCAATTTACCACTCAGCTAATAAGTAGATGCAAGTTAAAATTAAAAACTGATGTTCATGTGCCTTATCTGTCCCACCCCCATCCTATAACAGCTGCAGAATTTCCTCCTCCACCCTGCCATGTTCTTGCTGCACTTTTTAGATCTATACAGTTGGGCATAGCCTGACAGACCTATTGTGGTTATAACCTCAGTGAGGCCAATAGTTAACAGTTGGGGGGTCATTGCAGTATCTGAAAAATGCATCCAGAAGGGTCCCCCTAGGACAACCGGCTGGCTCCGACATGCCTCAGGACTGCCAGCACCACACAAGAACAGGAGCTCCTCTAAACAAACGTAGCACGTTTCCCCCCTACAAACGCCAGCTCTTCAATTTGGTGCCATCAGGATTATTGGTGTACAATCATCGCTCCAGTGTTGAAATAATTCTGCTTCTGAGACCCTAAATACCATTTCAGTGGAACAGCTTCAGCTGAATTCAGGAAAGTAACCCATGAAAGAACCCCAGTTTTTCCATTTAACTACCTGAAGAAGCTACAGTTTCAGACAGAAGCCTCCACATGCAACTAATATTTCATACTCAGGCATGTCCCTCTCCTTCTCCAAGAGCCTCCTGGTGAGCACACTTGTCTGGAGTGATAGAGACATGTTCCAGGTTCTCCCTAAACCTGGAGGGAAGACACCCTCTGTTACTCAGCCAGCTTAGGGGCATGCCCAGACCACCAGGCCATACAGCATTACTGGTTTTGAAAACAGCCACAGCAGAGACTGCCTTGGTGATTAGCATCTTGCACACACCTCTCAGACTGGTGAAGCTCAGTCTTCAGAAAAATATCTTTGACCCCAATGTTAGGGCCATGTTAACTGTTCCAGTGAAGCCTCCATCTTAGCCGAGTCGGCAGCCTGGGTACCTCCCACTGAAGGTGATCTGAGCTCCAAAACAAAGATTTAGTACTCCAGGCTAAAGTAGAGGAGAGCTGTCTGGATGAGCATACCCCACAATGACAGCTCATCCCCCATGAATGCCCTGCACACCCCTGTTACAGGACACATGAACACCCTTCATGATCCTTTTGAAGGTGGACACAACGTGGCAGCTGCTGCAGGATTCAAGAGTCCAGAGGCAAAGGGAAAGAGCTCGCTGTAGCTCAAAGAAGAAACAAGACCTGGTGTTCTTTGTACTCAAAGCCTGACCAAAACCCCTATATCTACACAGAGATCAAGTCCCCAACTCTTTGATGAAAGAGTCTCCCCAACTAAGAGACCCAAGCACTCTATGGAGTCAAACCCCCAACAGATCTCTTCTGTCATTAATTTCTTGTGCCTGGTTGCTTGATGCCTGTTTCAAAAGGAAAGCTAGAATATTCTTGCTACTGTCTGGTAACTAGGCTGATCCTCAAATTTGTAAAGCCATTCACCAGCTCAAGCCCTGCCTTAGGTGGTGCACATCAGCACCCTGGCAATCAGTACAGCACTTCACTCACATTGTGAAAGGCTCTTCCAATGCAAGTTCTTCTCTTAAATCACAGATGCCTCAGGCATGTGGGCCAATTAGGTAGATGCAAGAGCAGGAGTGAATGTCATAAAAATATTTGTCTGATGAAATGCTTCTTGTCAGGGGAATACTGTCACCATGACCAGACATCATCTGCAACATGTCAGACAGTCAAGATAAGATGACAGGTTTCCCTGTGCTGAATCAAGTTTATGCCAGTTGTGAGTCTAGAGGCTCACCAGTAAAACTACTGGCTGTGAACAGCCATTTGGCATTGGTCTATGAGCCTGTTACCCAAGACTACTTCCCCCAGTTCAGCCTATGTGACCAGAGATCTTTTATAGAAGGGCTGCATCTCTTGAGTGCTCGCTGACAGTAGCTGATACTTTCCAGCATGGTGCTTCTCCCTAAGCTCATTAAAAAACAGAAAACACCTACAGACCTAAAGAAAAGGCTCCTCAGTTACTCGAGGACAGATTTTCAAAGCTACTTCAACACCTAAAAATGCGTTTCAGTACAGAGAGACGTTCCTGAGAAGTTCCTCATACAGTTAAGTGCTCTATCTGCCACTAAAACCAAGCAGCAGGGAGCACTAACCATGTTTTGCAACACTACTAGGTAAACTGTTATACTTCAAGTTCCCTGTAACTAGTTACAGGGCCAGACTTCTGCCCAGCAGACAGGGCATCTTAAACACATTTTCAGACACAGACTGCAGAGGAAGAAGCGTAGGGGTTTTCTGTGGAGAAGTTCTTTATCCTTCCCGAAAAAAGCAAGTTAGCTGCCAGGAAACAGAAAAGTCCTATAGCCAGATGAATGGCTGCTTCCTGTTCAGCTTTCTCCAACAGGAGACTGGTAATCACTGCCCATAAACAGGAAATCATTTTGTTGGAAGCAGTAAAATAAGAATCCATGCAAAGTCCCAGTAAATAACGTGAGGGATGTGAAAGCTCTCTGATTCAGAGATTTCTGCAACCGCATTTCAAGCTCTACGCAAATCCTGACAATTGTTAACATAAAGCAAGAAAACCTTCCCACCCTCCTAACACCATTCTATTTGGGATAATCTTTTGATGGCTCTAGTTGAGCCTCTTTTCAATCACCCCGTCCTCAGACTTTCTAGCAGATTACAACAACAAAATAAAAATATCTTTCAGTTACAGCATGACAAGTGAAATCCACCAAGACCCCCATCCAAATACAGCAAACAGATGTCTAAGGAGCTTGCTTTCTGCTAATCTTTTTTGCCTCATCTTTTAACAACAGCCTTTTGCAGTGAGGTGGTTTGGGGTGGTCCACTTGCTTTCACCTGCCTTTTGGAAAAAGAATCATCTTTTGATTAATAGCTGACAGGCAAGCAACGGCAAGAAAGCTTTTCTTCATTGGAACTGAGAGTGATAAACTCTCCAATATTATCAGTTGAATGACAGTGGCACTAAGACACCGAGTGCAGCGCTAAGCGTCATATGTACAGGGCTTAGCGCCACGCCAGAGAAAAAGACACCTTCCAGCTCCGAGGGTTTGCTAGGAATGCTGTTCTGTGAGGCACAAGGAAATGTATTATGAATAGAGAACACCTATGCTGGTATTAGGGATGATCTTGACATTCATCAGGACTTTCAAAATCCAAGAGGCAAGCAATCCAGTTCAAGCTATGAAGGGGTAATTACTGAGCAAATATGACCCAGCACAGGGCTGTAACAAAAGCGTGCCTAGTAGTTACAGTAAGTACAGCAGTTATCACCCAAACATTACTTCTCACTGGAAGATTTTTCCCAAAATGCTACCTTTAAGGAGCAGAATAGTGTCACAAAAAACCCACACTGCAGGAACTCTATCCAGTTGTCAGAAATACAGGCAGCAGCTGAGGAGAAGTCACAGAGAGCCCAGTGCATTACACCTGGACTGCCTGATCCCTGCAAGCAGCAGAAAAACACGATGAGGATTTCCTCCGCTTTCCCCATTTGGCCTGACCTGCAAGCCAAGACGTAAGCTTCTCCTCAAACCCCTGCACCAGAGATCACGCTACTACACTGCTTTTTGTCTCACGTTTGCACCTCATCTAAAAATACAGCTGAGAGTAACACCTGCACAGCAACCAGCCAAAACTTACTTAGTGTCACTCTTAATTTTACTCTTGCTGCTAAGAAAGGAATACCCATTTGTTAATGAAGCAGCAGGTCTTCTCTAACCAGGAATAGTCTCCAAAAATAGGTGCTGGGTAAGGCATAGTTACAGGTATCTCTCCTGATTCCCAAGGAAGGAGTTGCACTAGAGAATCTGGGATCTGCCATCTGAACCTGCGCAGTTCAGAACCTGACTGACTACACTGTCAAGCAGTCATCCTGCCTGAGGATACCTTTAATAACAAAAATACTAGTTTGTCCCAGAGAACTTTTCCACTGCAAAAAAACACAAGTGAAAATTTTCAGCTTATTTATTTACAAGGGTGTATGTCATCCTTACAGTATGGCACTATTTACATTTTTTCCTTAATCGGAATCCTTCCCAGGACACTACTTATAAAGTTTACATTAGCATCCAACTACAGCTAGGGCATTTTTTTTTTTTTCATGAGCGCTAGCAGATAACTTTCACACAACTTACTAAAACCTTCTTTCTGCATAGGAAAGCATTAGACACATCTTTAAATTACTAGGGTTTTTTTTGAAATAAACGATTTTCCACGGGTGTGCAAGGTCCTTCAAAGGGCAAAGCGTTCCCTTGTTTTATGCTTTGAAGGAGCATACACACCTCTGGAGATGTGCTTGTCAGAAGACAGCGTCCCACAGAAGCTAGCTCGTTCAGCCACCCCC
>VZTL01075057.1:34087-61658 GCA_013400535.1 Scopus umbretta
TCCTCCTCCTCCTCCTCCTCGGTGGAGCGGTCAGGGCGGAGGTCCTGAGGCAGGAGCCCCGCTCCACGTCCGTCCTCAGAAACCAGTGGCTGCAAGCACCGGGGCTGCCGCTTTCCCCAAACGCCCGCCATAAGCAGCGCTCCCCTTCGGGGTGGTCCCGGAGCACCCCTGAAGAGGAAAGCGACCATCCCCGAGGGAGGCGGGCTGGGAGCTGGGGATATGGGTTCGGCCGCCCGGTGCGGGGCGGCAGCGGCCCTTCACGTCGCTCCTGCTGGAGGTGGCCTGAAAACGCCGATGGATGCGTACAGGCCGGATTAAATAGTTAAAAGTTTCACGGCTCTCTTTGCCACCTGGCTTTGTTCTTCGCCGCTGTGGAGCTCTGCCAGCCATAGCGTGAGGCTCCCTGCCGTTAGAGTTTCACTATGCAGCATTCCTTCATCTAGCTGCTTTCGCAGGTATATGGAAAAGAGTCCTTTTGGTAATTTTTCTGAACGAATAATTAAAACAAAACTTTGGGAAGTGTGCTGTTACACTCCAGCACCCATCTTTTGATGGAGCACGATGACTATATTTGGCAGTACAGATTCAGATGCTCTGACTCATGTATCTGTGAAGAAATATAGATTCAATTTGCTCTGGGAATGCATTTAACTCCCTCAAATTTTTCTCAAATCAATAAAAAAGTGAACACGTTATTTTGGAGAGCGCAATAAGCTTGCCAAACCTTTCCACTTCCAGGGACTACTTTGCAGAAGCCTCTTCATCAAAATCTATGTTCAGGGCCAGCCTTAATAGAGACAGTGAAAAGAACTTTGGTGTGAGACCTTTCTGGAAAACGCCTTTCCCCATTGGGTTGCAGAGGCATAGGCGCTGCAGCTTCACCTTCCCGTACCACCCGCCAGTAGATGCGCAGTGACGGAGGGGCACATGGGGCCCTCCCGTTGCAGTCACTGCTGCCACGGCTTTCAGTCTGCTTCTGCCTGAATTCCTGCCTGGCCCCTGCCTGGCTGTGCACTCCTTCCAGCGCTCTTCCCCAGCAGGACTGGGCTGGGCTCCTCCACCTGAGCATGAGGAGGCTCCACAAGCAGTGGAAACGGGGACCTGTATCCTGGGAAGAATGTAGGGCAGCTGCCCAGATGTGTAGGGATGGGATCAGGAAAGCTACGGCGCAGTTGGAGCTGAATTTGGCAAGGGATGTGAAGAATAATAAGAAGGTCTTCTACACATACGTTGGGCAGAAAAGGACGATTAAAGAAAATGTACCCCGCTGGTAAATAAAATGGGAGAGCTGGTGGCAACCTACAAGACGGGAGAACTGGTGACAACTCCAACATAGAGAAGGATGAGGTACTCAGCAAAGTGTTTGCCTCAGTTTTCAATGGTAATCTCTCTTCCCACATCTCTGAAGCCCCTGAACCTCAAGGCAGGGACTAGGGAAATGAAGTCCCTCCCATCAAAAGTGAAGATCAGGTTCAGGACCCCCTGAAGAACCTGAACATACACAAGTCCATGGAAACTGACAAGATGCATCCCAGGGTCCTGAAAGAATTGGCTGAAGTAGTTGCCAAGCCACTCTCCATCATATTTGAAAAGCCATGGCAATCACGTGAAGACCCCAGTGACTGAAGAAAGAGAAACTTCACACCCATTTTCAAAAAGGGTAAAAAGGAGAACCCTGGGAACTACCAACCAGTCAGCCTCACCTCTGCGCCCAGTAAGATCATGGAGCAGATCCTCCTGGAAGACATGTTGAAACACAGGGAAGACAGGGAGGTGATCTGAGACGGCCAACATGGTTTCACCAAGGGCAAATCATGCCTTATTAATCTAGTGGCCTTCTATGATGCAGTGGCTGCATCAGTGGATAAGGTAAGATCTATGGATGTCACCTACCTGGACTTATATAAAGCCTTTGGAACGGTCCCCCACAATATTCTTGCTGTTAAATTAAAGAAGCATGGGTTTGACAGATGGGCTGTTAGATGGATAAGAAATTGGCTGGGTGGCCACATCTAAAACGTTACAGTCAATGGCTCAATGTCCAGGTGGAAATCAGTAATGAATGGTGTCCCTCAGGGGTCCATACTGGGATGAATACTATTTAATATCTTCATTAATGACATACACAGGAGGATTAAGTGCACCTTCAGCAAGTTTGCAGATGACACCAAGCCGAGCGGTGCAGCTGATTCACTAGAGGGAAGGGATGCCCTCCAGAGGGACCTTGACAGGCTTGAGGAGTGGGCCCATGTGAACCTCATGAAGTCCAACAAGGCCAAGTGCAAGGTCCTGCAATCCCCAGTATCAATACAGACTGGGGGATGAATGGATTGAGAGCAGCCCTGCAGAGAAGGATTTGGTGGATGAAAAATTGCACATGAGCCGGCAATGTGCACTCGCAGCCCAGAAAGCCAACCGTATCCTGGGCTGCATCAAAAGAAGCGTGGGCAGCAGGTCGAGGGAGGTGATTCTGCCCCTCTGCTCTTGTGAGACCCCACCTGGAGTACTGCATCCAGCTCTGGAGTCCTCAGCACAAGAAAGACATGGATCTGCTGGAGGATGGCCACGAAAATGATCAGAGGACTGGAACACCTCTCCTGTAAAGAAAGGCTAGGAGAGTTGGAGCTGTTCAGACTGGAGAAAAGAAGGCTCCAGGGAGACCTTATTGCAGCCGTTCAATATATAAAAGGGGCTCATAGGAAAGATGTAGAAAGACTTTTTACCTAGGCCTGCACAGGGCTGTGGATGTGGGGTATGAGGCAGAAGGGGGAGAAATGTGGAGGGGGACAGGCTGGGGCAGGGGTTGATAGGAAAAGAGTGGAAGACACATGATTTGCCTCCTGCTTCCTTCAGGGTGCTAGGAAAGCAGAGGAAGCTGAGGGTGCGAGTTGAAAACGGGCACTGGAGACCTCATCCGCAGGAGGAGGTGAATTGTCTCTGAAGAAGGAGGAGCGCTGCCTTTTATTTTGCTTGAGCTCCCAGGTTGGCAAGACCTGACCTGCCTACCTTTGTAAATCCATTCATATCCATTTACTGGGACTGAGAAACATGTTTATTGTATCATCTCAGAAACTTGCTGCCCTGACTTCTAGGCAGGGATAAAATGCTAAATCATGATTTATCCTTCTTCTGGAGAAACTTGCTGGCTCCTGACAAGGTAAGAGACAGTGCAGTTGTTCTCAGTTGCTGATATGTTTGCTAGTCTAAGCCAGCCACTGGGACTTTCACGGTCTTGATTTTGAGTGAGGATATCTAGGATCCCAGTCTTGCAGGGAAGTAGAGGGGTGGCAGCATTATGTGAACCCATGCAGCGTTGATCCAGCAGCAGGAGGAGGACTTTCTTTTGCCCTGTTAAACACAGTGGCATATTTGCAGTTTATATCCTTATTCAACTAGTATTTGGTCGTCTTTAACCTGAGCCAGGATGCTGTGTTTGCGGATATGCATAGTTTCTTTAAAAACACAGTTCACAGCACAGGGTGGTTGGAGAAGAATCACCTCACCAAGTGCACGGATGTATGATTTTTAGGTTAAGTATGAATCCTATCATTCACAACTGGCAATACAATGCTGCAGGGACTCTGCTTTTCATGAATCTGAAGCCTGAACAGGACTTCCCCCTTTTTTTTTGAGGCTTCTCTGGGGTACTAATGATAAAAAAAAAGAGTATGAAGACCCCATTTAAAATATCATCTTTGGTCCTCTTTTATTATGCTAGCATCCCCAGGACCTCCACCTGCATCTGACATTTTTAAAAATTTACATTAATTGCCCCAGGTCTTGTTGTGAGTGTACCTAGTGGACAATAAGCACGGTAAGAGTTCATTGCATGATTGGCAGTTTGTTCTGCAGCTTCAGGCATGTCAGTATGGTGTAAGGACCCAAAGTAAATATGACGAAGGTAAGCCCTTGAAGAAGCTTTTTTTTATTATGTGACATTTTCCAGAGAATTGTGGGTACTTTGCATTGGTATTCGTATTCTGACAGGAGTGCCAGTGCTCTGTCAGCTTATGGGTACAAGGCACAATGCTAACACAAGTTCTTAAAGGGGTACTTCTGACCAAAGGGCTCACAATCACATGGTAAGTGATACAGACCGCTGAGAGAAAAAAATCTTTTCAGTTCCCATTGACACTGATAGGAATCCTATTGGTCTCGCTCTTCCTCATCAAAATAAACTTGTCAAATTCAAGCAGAAAACCCCATGGTGATAATTCAGGCTGTACTCCACTGTGCACAGAGAAGAGTCTTTGCACTACACGCAGGAGGGGATGGCATCATGTTTTTATTTTCTGACCTGTTTTGAGGAGTTCACAGCTTCCAAGAGAGGCACACTGGAGAGCACACGGAGCTGCATGTGGAGAAGCCCAGAGGTCCCATGGCACTCAGCCCTAAGCCCTCACTGAAGCGCCCACCCACTGCAGGACATCCCTGCGGTCCCAGTTCAGTACCTGAGAGCAGGATGGATGTGAGCTGGCATTCTGAGGAATGAGGTGCCCAGATTAGCTAGTGGGAGAAGTGGAGGAGGGTGGAAACCCCTCCCTTCTCAGGGCCCAGTGTTAAATTTGAGTTCATAGCCAGGTGCCAAGTTTGCTCTTTTCAAATACAGCACCAGGCATGATCTCTTCTTCTAGAAAAACGATGCTGATGGTGATGGCATTACCCTCCATGCAATAACTTTCTACTCCGAGGACAACTTGCATACATTACAGTATGCAGTTGCAGTGTAAGATGCAGAAGCCACCCGCAGACAGGTTTCTGAGTGAGCATAGGACTCCCCTCTCCCCGTGAAAGCCCTTGACCTGCAGAGATGCATCTGTTCTCTCTCTCCCTCTGAACAAATCTTGTTCCTTGCCTCCCAGGTTTGCATATTACACACTGGAGAAAACTTCCACAGCCAACCAAAGCAATCTAGATATAAACGGGGGGGCTGAAATACCTATGTGCCTCTCATACTTCTTAGAGCAGACCTACTGAACTTATTAGCCTTTGAATGTACACACACACACAGAGGTACATCCTAATCTTGGGTACCGCCTGAGCTCTGACATTCTAATTTATGAGCCAGCTTAGTTTGGCATATCTTGAGTTCTGGAAGTGCAGGAGCAACTTGAATTTTTGGGAAGGAACTTAGAATAAGGATAACTTTCATATTTGTTTTATTAATATGCTGCCATTTATGCTGTCTGACAGCACCAGGTTTTAGTTTTGAGGCACCCCTTTGCTGGCAGCCTTTCTAACCTATGGCAATCCTTTAACTTAAAGATTCCTCAAAGCTCAGCTTTTACTTAAGTGAACAGCTAAGTAGTGACGCTTCTAAATAGAGAAAATGTTCTAAGCTAATCTATTTTCAAGGGCTGTTATATTCTGAAAATTGACTATTAAAATAACACCTTCTTATTCATCATGTCTACACTTTGTATGTGTTCAATCTTGTCTGCTGGCATATGACTGCAATTTTACTGCCTTTTACTCCCACTTACCTGAAAGACTCAACAGAGAGGAGAGCATCTGAGCTGGAACCTGAAGCAGAAAGCATCACAGACTTCCAAGGAGTTTCATCTATGCAAGGGGACTGAAGATGGCTCTTCTCTGCAACACTGAGCAATGCTGTGCTGGGCTGACCCTGGCTGGACGCCAGGTGCCCACCAAAGCCGCTCTATCACTCCCCTCCTCAGCTGGACACGGGAGAGAGAAGATAACAAAAGGCTCATGGGTCGAGATAAGGACAGGGAGGGGTCACTCGCCAACTACTGTCACAGGCAAAACAGACTCAACTTGAGGAAATTAATTTATTACCAATCAAAATCAAGGTAGGGTAATGAGAAATAAAAACTAAACCTTAAAACACCTTCCCCCCACCCCTCCTTTCTTCCCAGGCTCAATTTCACCCCCAAATTCTCTACCTCCTCCCCTCACAGTGGCACACGGGGATGGGGAATGGGGGTTGCGGTCAGTTCATCACATGTTGTCACTGCTGCTCCTTCCTCCCCAAGGGGTGGACTCCTCACACTCTTCCCCTGCTTCAGCATGGGGTCTCTCCCATGGGAGACACTCCTCCACAAACTTCTCCAACATGGGTCCTTCCCACGGGCTGCAGTTCTTCACAAACTGCTCCAGCGTGGGTCCCTTCCATGGGGGACAGTCCTTCAGGAACAGACTGCTGCAGCACGGGCCCCCATGGGGTCACTGGTCCTGCCAGCAAACCTGCTCCAGCGTGGGCTCCTCTCTCTCTATGGGTCCACAGGTCCTGCCAGGAGCCTGCTCCAGCACAGGTTCTCCATGGGGTCACAGCCTCCTTCAGGCATCCACCTGCTCCGGCACTGGGTCCTCCATGGGCTGCAAGTGGATATCTGCTCCACTGTTTACCTCCATGGGCTGCAGGGGCACAGTCTGCCTCACCATGGTCTTCACCACAGGCTGCAGGGGAATCTCTGCTCCGGTGCCTGGAGCACCTCCTCTCCCTCCTTCTTCACTGACCTTGGTGTCTGCAGGGTTGTTCTTCTCACATTCTCACTCCTCTCTCCAGCTGCAATCGCATGGGGTTCACCCCCACCCCCCTTCTCAAATAGGTTATCCCAGAGGCACTACTACTGTTGCTGATTTGCTTGGCCTTGGCCAGTGGTGGGTCCGTCTTGGAGCCAGCTGGCATTGGCTCTACCAGACACAGGGGAAGCTTCTAGCAGCTTCTCACAGAAGCCCCTCCTGTAGCACCCCTACTACCAAAACCTTGCCACGCAAACCCAATACAAATGCGTTATTGGAGAACCACGTGTTGCATACGTGTAATGAAAGAGCTAACTGTGTGCTCACTCTTTGTATCAGGCAATGACACACAACTGCACAGTCTTGCTTCACTTTAAATCCTGCCATTGAAGGCATCTACTAAGCGAAGTGGTTTTATTAGAAGTCTGGTTAGGTGCAGAATCGCTCCAGAAGAGACAGTAACACAGAGTGTAGGGAAAGATGACAGCTTAGGCTGCTATGTTTTTCAGTCAAAATTGATTCAAATAAAATCAAAGCCCAAAAAATCAAAATGAAAATATGACTGTGCCTTGAAAGGTGTTCCATATTCCATCAGAGCAGAGCCACTCTCTTTGGTAGAATATATTTGAATTTTGACTGTGACTGCAAAAACTGAAGTTTCACAGCGCTTGAGATCGGTACGCTGAAGTGAAACCTATGCCTCTTGCTGGTTTTACCCTCTATGAATTTTTAAAGAGAAGGAACAACTTCACACAAACTTTCTAGAAAGAAAAAGTCCGTGTTGCAGCTGAAATCAAGGATGTTGTTTTCATACAGGAAGCTTTCATTTCAGAAAGACGTGTGCCTTTGAATACTGGAAAACAGAAGGGGAACTAGAACATGACCTTAATTACAGATTACATGCCGTAATTACAGGCTTTGGTTTGCTCCTTGATAGTAACAGATTTAACAAACATAGCCCTAGACACTGTATGATGTGTGACTGGTCATTCATACATATCAGCTAATTTGCCCAAGTGAAAAATTTAAAATGTAGAAAAAAGGCAGTTTCCACAGGCTTAACTCCCATTAGTGTATCTTTTTTACCTTTTAATTAAGAAGCTAATGGCTGTGGGTAGTTAAGCAACAAAATAACTTTGAATATCTGGGCCTTAGGGCCTTTGTTACAATCTAACCTTTGTTCCCATGCAAGAGGAATGAGTCAATGGTTCCAACAAAATCTTGTCATTGTCAGTGTCACAAAAATATCAGATATAATTTGGAAAAATTGAGTCTTTTCTCAGGAGAGCTGGATGACATGACTTACTGTACAGCGTGAGTCATCTTCTATCCTAAAAAAAAATAACCCCACCCAAATATAAGTGTCGATTCTTCAGTCTGGCCAAAGAATCTTGAAGGATGTAATTCACAGATGTGCCCTTAACTTTGGTGTAAAGAAAGCTATTCTCAGTTTAAGTTAAATTCCCTAAACCTTTCAAAGCCTGAAGAGTGCTGTGGGTTTTGACTCTCTGATTGGCTCTGTTTTGCAGCAGCCAGAGGATGTGAAAATGTATAGCATTCAGATGTTACTTGGCACTTACCCATGGCAGTTAACTTTTTAATTAAAAGGTAAAAAGACATAATAATTATCAGTTAACAATTTTCAATCTCTGTACAGGCAAAGGAATTAACGTGATTAAAAAGATCCACAACAATTATAACTTGCAGTATGGAGAGATAAGGAAGTTTAAAGCATACTCCTTCCCTTACTTTACTTCAGTGACTTTGGGAAAATTAAGGTTAAGGGCAAATTCTCCGTGCTTAACATCTCTTTCCATGCCCTTCGGGTTAAAGAAACAAAGGAAAAATCAAACTCCCCAAAAATTCTCAGTGGCATCTTACAGAAATACAGAATGTCTTTCCAGTACAAGCTGAGAGCATTAGGTGCTGCATATATATGTATGTATGTATGCTACGTATGTCAGGGTGAAATAAGACTTCCAGTAGAGTCTTATTGGCTCTTGACCATTGCACAGGGGTCAGGGTCCAGGGAACCTTTTCCCCTTTGTGTACTCCCTAAATCTTATTCAGCCCAGAGAATGGATCTAGAAGGCTCCCAGCTTCAAAAAGGCTGAGGTATATCGCAAAGGTAACATCACAGCCAGTATTAGCCTCTGCAGGAAGCTCAGGGATTACAGTCTTCTCTCCTACTCTAGCTGCAGAAAGCTGGTTTCATCAAAAATAAAGGGTAGTGTTACAAGACCCTTTCCTCTGTGCACTACCCAGCACTGCTGCTGTGACTGCTGGAGCTGCTGGATTTTTTTTTTCTTGGTCTCTGTAACAGCATAAAGCTGAAGTTCAGAAGGGTTTCTGTCGTGTTTGCTTTTCATCTTTAGACAGAGCAGAGGCTTCAAAACAACCTCTGATCTTTGTGTCATTGCACTCCCAAATTTTGTCAGACATTTTACATGGGAAAAAAAAAGTCAAGAGGCTCAAACCCCTTCTTTCCGCTTGCCCTATAAACCTTTTTAGTGCTGTATTGATAGTAATTACATATAACATGTTCCAGTAAAAGGAAGTTAAAGTCACCAGGTCAAGTGATCCATAATTAGCAGCTGCCAAAATGAGGATACCGATGCGCACATACTTCATCTCTGCTCTTCCCTCATGCAAATTCATGTTGGGGTTCTTCATTTTCTCAGAGGGCAGAAGCCCACCTCTGCTGCACAGGGTTGACCAGGTTAGGGCATGGATCAAGACCGAGCAGTTAGCTGGAGAGGGAAAACCTTATCAATACTAGGACTCACACATAGGAAGGTCAATAAAAAGAAGGATTTGCCTCTATTGCTAAACATCTTTTTAAAATGTATATGTGGATTGGTATGTGAAACTTTGGAGTTCTCAACCTCAGCTTCTGGTGCCTTTTGACCTTTACGTACCTGTTTTTTAAATGGAGCTGGTTAGCATCAACATTGCATGTAAAGTTGTCTGGAGGTAGGAAGCACAATATGGACTTCATACTGCAAGAGGTCCCTTCTAGGCCTATTCCGTACATTTAGTTTATTCACAAGATGGGATATGTTCCACTTATCAAGGTAAAGCTATTTACTTAACATTCAGAAATTGAGCTAGTCAAAGAAAACGTTAAGATCAGCACTTTTTAATTTCTGAGCTGTGAAGCGCAACAACAGACTGAGACAGATTGTGCTGGCTTCTAGAAATACCCATTTAGTAATGGGCATGCTCAGAGACCCAAAACCAGGCACTTTAACACAGACTATTCTGTGCCACTGAGTTAAATCTCTCCTTTTAGCAATGGTTCGTTTGCTGGGAGGATTATGAGGCATGGAAAGGAAAGGAGACTTAAAGTATGCAAGAAAAAAATAGCTATCTGTGTTCAGCATCTAAAGACCTAAGCTGATGAATAGGTATAGCTAATTTGGCCAAATATTTTTAATGAAATTACTTGCATTTTTTCTGTTAAGAAATCATAAAATCGAGATGGAAATAAAAGTGACTCCTAGCTGACTGGTGGGAATGGATGACTCCTCACTAAAAGCATCTCATTTTTAACAGAGAAGAAATGCTTCATTCTGTCTGCTTCGTCTTTCTTCTACAATGTCTGTGTTACCAATAATAACACCTTTTTTAGCCATTTCCTATGAGCTAATGGTGACACTTCAGTTTAATGGTTGATGATTTTTCTGAGGCCCCTGTCCACCTTCTGTCCTTGCTAGAAAGTGCTCCCTCTCTGACCTAGTATCTTTAATTGAGGTGTTAAGTAAAGGTTCTTGTAAAGGTCAACATAACTCTAAAACAGATTCATGAACACAAAAGAGACGTGGTTCTTTGTCCTGACTCACTGCAGTGCCATTTTATTCAGCACAGAGTTTTCCTTAGTGGTATTTCCAAAGCACCATCAGAAGGTGAGGGGCTTGGAGGGGCTGGGCTCTTGGGGATCTCTCTGCGGACCATGGAAGGACAAGTTTACCTTGAGGGAATTTCAGGACATCAATGACCACTCTGATTTGTGTCCTGGCAAAGCATCTCTCTCTCTTCCTCCCTGCCCCTGCCCCACCTTTAATTTTCTAGTTAGATGAGGGAAAGGAAGGCATCCTAAGCTATTTTTTAGCCACTGTGGATATAGCCCTAAGAGCTGACACAGAAACCCTCTGCTAAAAGATGACAATCTTCTATGGATGGCAATGGGGGAGGGTGAGAACAAGGCCAAGCCGTGGGATCCCCCAATTCCAGCCTCACAGTCTGGGTGTCTGGTACTGTGCAGTTTTTACAAATTTTTCGTCTTATCCTCCCTCTTTAAAATGCAAGCTAGGTCACACGTAGCTTGTTTAACACTTGCTGCTGCACAGAAATTAAAAATAGCTGCATGATGTTACTTAGAACAGAAAAAAGTTAGATTGAATGCGTTCTTGTGTAGTTGGTTTGTCCCTGTGTAGCTCTAGTGCCAATGAAGCATGGAGGGAGGGGTCTAGCGTTTACTCCGGTACACTATGATTTGACTAAAACTGAAGTCCGGTACTCCTTCAAATGATCAGAGAGAAAATAGTTTTGAGACAATTAGAAGTAGTTCAGGCACTACAGTGGACCTGGCAGCTTGATGAAGTACTGGCTATGGCCCTAGTGGACTAGCTCTGATCTCAGCTGCAAAATGCAGTAGTAGTCCTGGATTTACATTTTTTCAGGCATTTTGTTTTTATGAATAATAAGTAGGTTCATTTATATAATTTACTCAAAGGAGTTTGTGAAGGTCAGTGGAATCTAATCCGAGGTTCTCTTAAATATTTAGTTTATCATCTCTTTGTATTTAAAGTTTCAGAAGCTGAAACTTTAATGATGTTATACAACTGTAAACAGATGAGTTCACCTGATATTGAAGAAGGGAAGGGTATTAAATAACAAAACTCCTATCCAGGAAAGGCCAAAAACTTGCTCCCTTCTTTTACAGAGGACATTACCATTTTGGTGAGCATTTATCTACCTTGGTTTATGTTTCAAACAGATTCATAGAATCGGAGAGTAATTTGAGGCAAAAGGATCTCTGGAGGCCATCAGGTTTGCCAGCTCAGTGCAGGGGCAGTATCGGTGAGATCCTTACGTTGCCCCAGGAACAGCTATGAAATACAGCCCACATAAGGAAACTCAGTGCAGCCATTTGATATAAATTTTTGGACGTCATGTGCAAGGGATTCTGACCTAGAGCCCGGAGATTTTGTGTATGTGTGTGTGTATTGTCTTTGTCAATAAGGCATTGTTATGTTGCCAGGCAGCGTGGAATTTGATATGTAAAAATATTTTAATACAAATTTCAGATGAGTAGATAGGGCTTCCACATATACAAGAAACTCACTGTACTTCCTATCTCTAGCACATTTTCTGTCTTTGCAGGAATATCTCAGCCATCCTACTGCACACTATCAGGGTCCCTGATGCCATCTGGTCAAAGTTGTTCCTTGGGTGGTGAAGTAGCCTGTGTACTTACTTGGTTGTGGAGTTATATCAGAACACAGCTGTGCCAGTCTCTCCCTGCACGTGCCTCTTAGCGGTGCATCTCTAGAGGCCACAGCACTTCTTGGGCTTTGAAATATGCCCGAGTTCTCTGGGAGGCAGAAAACCTAATCCAGGGCCTGAGGGCAAGGGCTGCCTAATGTTGGACCTCTGTTATTCTGGTGTGGGAGGAAAACCCTGCCTGTCCTGCACTAGCCGGCATGGGTGACTCAGGATCTTTAATGAATTCTCAAGCTTTATTTCCTAATGGGATTTTCTGTTGTTGTTTGTTCTTGAGAGCTCGGTTTGATGAGGCACTGATCAGGGCAAGGACTGAGAAGTAGATGAAAGCATATTTTATACATATCCTCAAGCTCTTGGGTGATACCCACTAGCACCTCATTAAGCAAGATGGTTAATTACACTCTCAGTTCTGCGTCTGTAAACAGTTTGCTACTTATCTGCTTAGACCACGTTTAAATTCAGTATTAAAAAGCAGTGACAAAATACTAATGCTAACCTGTGCACCATATATCAGCCATGTATCATGTTCACTTGGAAAAGGCAGTTACGACTAGTATAAAATGAGAAAACAAGTAATGCATGATTTGGCTCTCGGGAGAGCTGTTAGCAGAATAGGCCAGTATCTTGCCTCAGTCACTCCAGTGGGTGTTCAGGATGGTGTCTTTAAACAAAATGGTTTCAAATGAATAAGGTTTGGTTTACAACAGCGGAGAAGACATGAGAGTCAGCTTCTTCCCACTTTCTGCTGCTGAAATGTGCCTGTCCCTGTTTTCCTTCCTCCCTCCCTGCTGCAAAAGAGGGTGAACTATTTTGGACTGTGACCAAGAGCATTGCCAGAATATGTTTCTTGCTAGTTTCTATTAATATCATGCAAAAAGATGTGCAAGCACATAAACATCCTAACTCAAGTCCATTTCTATATTAGATGTTTATTCCCCTTGTTCCATTATACACATTTCTAATTTAAAGGAGGACATGACTGATGCCTAGAGAATAAAGTAACCATTATGGCCTTTGGAGTTTTTGTGTTATAAATCATCTTGGCCATAAAGTACATTAAAAAATGTACCTGGCTGTTGAGAATCACCATGCTCTATGCACTGAAATGCCAATTCTAACCCAGGGGAAGGAATCATTAATTGGGTAGTGAAATTGAAAGCATGATAATAGATTTATTACTTAAATTGTTGATTATGCCAATTGACCTTTTAGTTAGATCTTTAAGCCTTCATAAAGTCCTTTTGCTCCTTGGCAGGAAAAAACCAACAACAATGTGCTAGCAATTATATTCATTTGACAACTGTGTTTGTGAAGCAGAAAATACAGGAAAAGGAGTGAACTGAGTTCAATGAACTCTTACCTGTGAGGTCTCCAGCATGACATCAACTCAGGCAGCGTGAACTGAATATTCTGCACTGTGCATCTGCGGTAGGAAAAAAGTATAATTACAGCCTAGCACTTACATGTAAATCGTTGCAATTATAGGCTATTTAGTTGATGTTTTGAATTAACTTGGTCAATGACCCACAAGTGTGTCTGAAGGCAGTGCTCCCCTAGAAGATAAACACACAGAAAATGAGAGATGGCATGCACTGTCACTCGCCTGCCCCCTGTGAATTTTTATCATTAAGCAGCTACAAAGGCCAGAAAGGACATAGGTGTCTACTAAGCAAATCCTACCCAGTGGCAAAATTAACAAATACAAGCAAAGGAATGACTTAAGTAATGTAAGATTGGTAACCATAGCTCGTGGCTCTTCTTACAGTTTCCATTTCAGAGTACCATCAACTTCCTAATCCTTTGACATTAATTGTATCTACCTCAGCCTCAAAAGGGATTAGCAGTTGAAGTTAAGGAAACTAAGGCTTTGTAACTTACTAGCTCTGAAGCTGCTGAGTGTGGCAATACAGCAAGAGAAGAAAGAAAACCTCCCTGGTTTGGTGGATGATCTTCCCAATATGCATTAGAAAGTCTTCATTAATTATTTCCGATTAGGTTCATTGCAACAATTGAATCACATCTGCAATGCAGGGCAAAATTTGTCAGCAGTTTGGCCACTGAGGGTAAAGGGATATAGATTTCCTTCCTTATTATTTCTGTAGTGCCATGTGGCTGTTTGTGGAGCTTCACAGCCAGCTGAGGAGTCAAGGCACCTGCTTTGAGGCATTTGAGTTCCTGACTAAACAAGTAAAGCTATGAGAGGTGACAACAGTCTGAGGGCAGGGGGCGGGGAGGAAGAAGCATCTGCAAAGAAGGGGAAAACAAAAACTGTGGAGGAAAAGAAAATGTTATTTGCAATAGTGCAGCTTAAGTATGCATAGTTCAGATGTGACTTTGTTGCAGCTGCTCAGCAGGAAAGCACGTGCACCAAAAAGGTTTCTGGACACAGAGCAAATATTCTTTAGGCATCTGCATAGGAGCAGTACCACGGTGCGACAGGAGTAAGTGGCGCTGGCCTTCCTGTACCAATGCGCACAGATTAATAAAGACAAATGGCTTGTCTCCCTCTTCCCTGTACAACCGCTTGGTAGACTGTTTGTGCTGCCATGTTATTTGACAAAGTGAGCAGCTGCCCAGCTTCTGTGCTTGTGTAAAGGATGCTCCCACCTGTGTCCTGGAAGTGATGTAGGGCTGCAGCAGTGCTGTGGCCATGGCAGAAAAAGCCCATCCAAGGGTGATGCTGTGCCTCACTGCCTCATGGTTGGACTGTGCTTAAATCTGAAAGTAATTCTGTTCCTAAACAGGTGGATGGAGGCTCCTTGTTGTAATGTGCAACCAGTGGGAAACTACAGAAGGCATCCTAACCACTTAGTTTATGGCGTCTGTAAAAACAACTTTTAAATCTGCCCTCAAAATAATCTTTCTTACAACCTGAGGAGTCCCTACAGCTGTTTGCCAGGAAACTGAGGATTTCTGTGCAGCTCAGAAAGGGCCTGGCAGCAGCACACAGTGTCAGGGTCAGCAGCATGGGGCTGCTCCACCAGGCAGGTACTCTGCAAGCTGCCAGGGACAGCAGGGCAGGCAGGAGCCAGGTCCTCACGACGAGGGGCACAGCCCTGTGGGACCCAGGGAAAAAGAGCAGAGCGGCTCCAGCAGCTGTCACCACGTCAGCCAAAAACCCAGATGACCGCACAGGTCCGTAGCGGCGGGCTGGTTCAAGGTCCGGCCAGGAAGAGAAGCCCGGGCAGGGCCATCGAGGTGCGAGGGCTGGGCAGCGTGCCTGCCTGCAGGGCGGGTACTGCAGCTCCCAAGCCAGGGAGCGCAGGGTGCATGAGCAGAGGCCCCAGGTGAGGCTTCTCACAGCTTTTTCTCACAACTCAGCTGTTTGCATGGAACCGTGGTTGATGGTTACACAACATCACCATATTACAGCAGACCACAAACAGAAGCAGCTAAACCCTTAGATGTGTGGTGTGGAAGAGGCTGCAGAGGACTGCAGAGAAAGATGGCTACAGAGTCTGTTGACATACTCAGGGACCCGACAAGCTTCTTATGAATGCTATCAAAATTACATATGAAAGCTAAGTTATTTCATTAGATCTCCTAAGACCTCAGCTATTAGGTATCAGCTCAGAGCAGTGGAAATATATGTGTGCTACCACAGCCGTCTCCTCCTTTACCTTGTACTTTCCAGCCTCCCAACACTCCACTGTCTTTAGTACATGCATCTTGTAAACACATTTAATACACACAGCTAATCTTTATACATTGGAAAAAATTTGTAAAATATGGAAACCTTGGAAGAAGTATGTTTATCTGTAACTCTGGATGGTCCTACCCAGTAAGAAAAGTTTTTTCATTTTAAAAGAGACTTGCCCCACTAAAATCAGCAAAGAATTTGCATGAACAAAGGGAATAGAATCTTGACTTGTGATTTAATGCAAAGTTATAAAATTTCTTCAAATTTGGTTGCACAATACGATATAGAATGTCACAATTCTTTTCAGGATCTTAAGGTGAAAGATAATCAATAGTTAGGTCTTATGTTCATATTGCTGATATTTCAGTAGATTATAGTCAGGTGATGTTTCTTCACCAAAACACTATGACACTGTGCCACAGGAGCACAGCCCCATAATAAACCTTGATGCAGGCTTTTAAGCATTGCACAATTCAGCTACAGCCACAGTATGACAGAATCCATGATGTAACCATCATATATAATTTTAGGGAAAAAAGGGTTAATCTTATGCAGTGACAGCTATTCTTCAAAGTATATTGCTCTGTTCTACTCAGGGAGCAGCACACTGCCCCACCACTGGGTGTGAGGACTCCTGGTGATGAGCAGTCCCATCCTTGTCACTCCTCTGTGTTTGTCCCCAGCTCTGGCAATGGATAAAAGGAGTAGGGGAAAGTAACCGTTCCTCTGCCAGTTCGTATGCCTCCCCAATGAATTTTGATGCCTCAGCACAGACACTGCGTCTCTCTTTGTCCTCTTTGAGTTATTCATTTCACAAATGGAGACCTTGAAGCAGTGATCAAATTTAAAGTCTTTTCTGAGCTCAGGCTGAGGTACCGCCTCCTCACAGGCAGCATTGAAGGGCTTGGCTGATAATGTAGGTCTTAATGAGGATGTCTTTAGAGGATCAGGGAACAGCCTTGCAAATTTCCAAGATGCAGATCTCCACAAAAATGTCTGCTACAGTTGCTTGTATTTTAACAGAACAGTCTCTATTTAGCATGGTTTGACTGTGTCCAACTGCTCTATACCGAAAAATAACACAGTCCAGAGTCCATAAGGCTAATTTTCAAGCAGGTATTGCTGCCCCACCACTCTTTTGGCATGGACCAGCAATCATCATGAAGATTACTGGCTTCTGCATAGGTGCTGCAAAATGCAAGAGAAGCCCTGAGATAAACCTAAAGGGCATACCATTCACTTGAACAAATTGTATGGCTTTGTAGTAAAACCAAATACAAGTATTGCCTCATCAAGGGGGCTTAGTTGCCTGTCTTTGGAAGGACAGTAAGGTAACATCTAAATGAAACTCTGTGTCTCTGAAGAGTGGTATGGAACAGTCCCAGCATCTGGCAGCTCATAGCACCTTGTGAATCCTTACGCTGCTCAGGAAGAAAAATACAGTCTGCCACCATCTCTGAAAGACTGTCAGCTGTGGGGTGGGAGGTCTGACCCACGAGTCTCCCTTCATCCTTTCACAGTAGGTCTAAAATGGGTGGTAGCAACACTGGTGTTTGCAGCAGAGACCCAGGGCACATGAACACATGGTCCAAGTGAGCGAAGCTGAGACCGCAGCATCAGTATCTGACTGATACCTGACCACTCAGTATCTGACTGGAAAGTCGCAGGGACTAAGGGGATCAATAGCACAGATGAGCCGATCCAAGGTCAGAGCAGACCCCAGGCTTTTTGTGATGGGAAGCTAATGAGCTGGAGGCAGAGCTGAGATGGATCTGGTTGGCTTCTCTAATAAAAACATCTCAGTATTGTTTTCCTTGGATTTTGGCATTCTTTCCCCAAAACAAAAACAAGCAGAGTGTTTTGCTGGAACATGATTTAAAAAGAAAAAAAAAAAAAAACCAAAAAAAACCCCACTTAGCGTAAGCCTTATTTGAGGGAGTGATCATACCACAGTAGAGAATAAACAGTATAAATAACATCTGTGTGACGTGAGTTCTGCTATGAGAGCTAATGCCAAATGATGCTGGAAGCTCCCAGACATTAATTCTCTGAGCTGAAAAGGAATAGTCTATTGCAATATTCCTCTGAACCAGCAAATATCCATATTCATTTAAATAACTATCTGTGCTAATATAGCATAAATAATCCATGATTTCTAGGATAATGTAAAGGAGTTGTTACCAACCTGCACCTCCCAAAAAACAGAGAGCAGGGTGAGGAAGGAGTAAGAGAAAACCCAGGGTATTCCCAGGGTAGAATTCCCCAGTGTAGAAGGGCAGGAACCTCATTCAGAGCTATAGACTGCAGCAATGCAGAGCGCTTCTATCAAATCCCACCTTCACAACAACACGGCTAACTTTTCCACTGGCTGAGGAGGTTTGGTGCAGACCTGTTAGTGTGGACCCGACTTGGCTTCTCTTTCTTCCTCCAGTTTTGCCCAGCAGCAGTTCAGGAAGGTCAGCTGAGGTTTGCATATTGTCCTCACGAAGTTCCAGTGCAGTGGGATGACGGAAAGACACTGCCGTCAGTGCATGTGCACAGGCCAGAGAAAGTTTGCAGGTAGCGGCAGTATGTTTTATTGGATCAGCCTGGTATTGCTAGAAATATTAGGCAAGCTTTCAGGTATGCAAGCCCTTATTCAGGTTTGAAATAGAAGCAGCAATTTTCAGAGCTAAATACAAGCTGAGAACAAATGCTTAGATGTTAATTAGGTATGTATCAATTAGGCCTTTGTTTAAAGAGAAGATATTTGGTAGAAGAAAGGATGGTAAAGAGGGAGGAAAGTGAGAGACAGAGAAAGTTAAAGTTAAATGAAGCTGCTTGTCACCTAGGGGGAAGAAGAGACAGGTAGTTTATAGCCTTGGGAACAAGAATCGATCGTGGTGAGTAGGAGGAGAGTCTAATCATAAAAGTCACATCTACTGAGAACGTGCTCCTCCGTATCGAGTGGCTTTACAAATTTCAATTCTCAACCTCATCTTTAGAAAGGGTTTTGGAAGCTGTTTGGAAAAAGGGTACTAAGATGCCAAAGGTGTTCTGGGAGCAGTGTTCTATTGGCAGCAGGGTTGGGTTTTTTTGTTTTTTATTATAGCTTGACCATATAAGATCATTTTAGTCCATACTGATTGCTTAATTTTATTTACACAATTATCACGAGGCCACTGGATTAATTTTATTGTATTTCTAGGAATGTGGTTGTGGGATTTAGCGAAATTCAGGGAAGGACAGTTGGAGGGGGGGTGCATTTTAAACCGGTAAGATCTTTTTGGGAAGATAGGGAAGGGTAGTAAGAAGAGTTACCTGCAACACTTTGAGGAACCATCCACTGGTTTTCCAGGAGCTTCTGCTGGCGAAGCTTGTAGGATGCTGTGTCCTTCCTGCCTCGTGCAGGATCCTTTTGAGGAAAGAAATAGTGAGGCCAGTAACCAAAGAGTTCCCATCTCTGTCATTGGGAGGCCCAAATACTTGAGAATGGTGTATTTGATGTTAGCAGCACCGTGTATTATATATTCTACCAAATAAATATTGAAAATAGAAGCTCTGTTCAATCAGATCAGTAAGAAACCAAATGTTCAGTCAATATTGTGAGTACTCTTCAGTAAGAGTCCATCTGTCGATTCTGCTTAGCCTGCACAAATCTAAGGCGCTTTTTTATTGTAAACAGAAACCTCCACATGAAGCCAGTGTTATTTTTAAGTGCCTTTGTATTAAAAGTAGCCTGAATTTTCTGTGAAATATAAAACTGATGAGACAACTTTAAGAAAACTTACCATAGAATGAAATACTGTTTATCTCCAATGCATTTTTTCCTGCATATACATGTATGGAATCCAAATCAGAACATTTTGTAAGGAAGCATGGAAGGGTTTTATATTATCAAACTGTGCACAGCCTGTGAGCAGTAAAAAATCAGATACTTCTAGATTACCAAAATGTCCCTTAAGTCATAACTATAAATCATTATGCATGTGTACAAAAGATTGGTGTCTCCATAAAATTCAATATTTTTAGTCTACTGTGTCTTCTGAAAGTGTCTGCATATTTTATATCCCCTGTGTGCTAAAAATTGCCTCTGTGTTTTATGTATTGTTGTTTGTGGAGCTCTATTTGCAAACATAAGTAACAGCTAGTACTGGAGATGATATACAGGCTGTATAACATGCCTGAAGAAAACAAATCTGGAAGCATACAAATGCCCCCAACTATAAATTTCAAGGACACCATAAGAATTTTTATCCTCATGTTAACGCTGTTGAGAGTATACCATAGCTGTGTGGGATGCATTCTTGTAGCTGGCAGGAAGGAAAATAGCTCCCGACTATAGTTAACGTGCACGTTTCCATGGTTGTGGTACCTGTTTGTGCGAAAAACGTTCGCTTGTTTGAGTCAGTGGGATGTGCAGTCAGTGGGGTGTAATCCCTGTTGCCGCTGTGTGTTGTCCGCTGGCAAGTGGTCCCTGAGGTAAGTGTGGCACACTGGAGCACTTTCCAGCTCCTAGGCAAGATGGACAGCTGGAGGGTGACCTGGCTGCGCGCCCCTGATATCTGACCACTACAGCTTGGAGCAGTCAGCAGGGAAGAGGGCTCCCACACGGTTGCCAGATCAGGGCTCTCACATCAGCTTATTCATTCAACAGCAGGGCCGGGAGGTGCTTTTGGCCAGCCACAGCCTGAAAACCAATCCAGGAAGCACTGCTGGCGTCCTCTGAAGAGCCTCAAGCACCAGGTAGCACAGCGTGGAAATCTCAGTGGGGACTCCACAGCATGGAAGGCACCATATTGCTGACACCGGAGTCCATCTTTTGGCTCGGAGCATGTGTCCTCTTGCCCGCAGCCTCAACACAACAATGTTTTTGATTAATGTGGAAGGATATAGATTAACTGGAGAAAAGGTTTTCTTCAGTTCTACGTTGGCTGCTTTAATATGATACCAAATAATATCGAAGCTAAGCTCGAAATCAAGGGCTTTGAGATAAACAACACAGTATAGTTTGACTCCTTTTCAAAATACATTGTCATGAATCAACATCTTCTGCTGGGAAACTACTGCCTCCATGTAGTTTTTTCTTGTTTGAACTGCAGGGTTACTTTTCTGACAACCAGGAGGTTCGCTAACCATGCACATGCACAGAAAGCCAAAGGTCCATGTTTTTTATCCCCAAGTCACAGGCTGGTGTTATCCTGGGCCTCTCTCTCTCATGCAATGTACATTCCTCTATTAAAGTGGATTTTTGTTTGTGTTTAGGTTGCATTAAGCTACAGTAATAACTAGGAGATGTCAGCAATAGCAATACTTGTACCAGAATAAGGTAGATGTTTCTCTTGGCGTGTGGTTATTTCAAGGAAAAAAACACAGATATTCCACAATGTAAATTGCTTATATTTTCTCTATATAACACTATAGCTATTTACATACCATGCTGTTGGTACAATTCCATTCAATGGGAATGCATTTCAAAGCTCCTCCTTAACCAATCAAGACAGAAAGAGTGTAGATGGTCAGAATTTGAAACAGCTTTGTATGCAATTGCACATGGCAGACCGTGAATTGGTCTCAGCACTTGTTCTGACAGACTGACTGAAAATGTGACTAGCAGTGCGAAATCTGCCACAATTTAATGAGATGCCAAATGCTAAACGTGCAAAAAAACCTTCTTTTTCCTGAGATCAGGTTTCAGATTTCTTATTTTTGTTGCACAGTTTATCACTGAAAGTAATTCCATGTAGCAGCTTCTTTCAGCACTCAAAGAGCACCTGCATTGGTTCATACGAAAGATTAACATGCTAAACACTGAATAATTCAGAATGCTTTGAGTGGGTAGAAGGAAGAGTACACTGAAAATGACTTGTTTTTCTGGAAGAAGTTTGCCTTTTTGTAAAACAAAAAAATAAGTTTGAACTTTTTATTATGAAATACAAATTTTCAGACAAAACATTTCAGCTACAACTCATAATTATTAGACTGGGAAGGCTTATATAGGGTGCATGTGCCAGATCTGCTCTACTGATAAGATTGCCTAGCTAAAGTGCATTTCCCGTCATCATTATCAACTCTATCCATGATGAAACAACAGGGTCCAGCAGGAATAGCAGCAGCCACCATTCGCTGTGACCCAAGTCATTTGGCCACCAAATTCAGCCCACAAGTAAAACAGAGACATAAAGCACTCAAGCAACAACTCTTAAAAGTCAGGCGTTTGAAATCCACATTTTTCAGCTTAAGATTTTTGCATTTCAATCAAAATAGGACTTTTTGGCAAGTGGGTGATTTTTTTATTTAAAACTGGAACATCATGTTTAAGACAAATAGCTTCAACAAAAAAATGTTTTGAACTGAAACAAATACATTTCTGATACAAAGATAGTTTTGTTAGAAATTTTGAAACTCCCCTCATGAAAACGTCCCTTGATTTTATTATAGAACAGAAATTGAAAAATGTTGTTGATCTATAAGCTCGAGATGATCAGCTATGCATAAAGTACATTTAAAAAGCAGTAGATATTGTATTAACCAGTATTATTATTAACCAGTTTTTCTGAACTAATACATTTCTTGCAGTTCCAGTCATTGATCTTGTTGTGGATAACATTTCTGTCTGATACGAGCTGTGCTGATTTGCTTGGGACCCAAAGCAGGGATTCTTGTTCTTGTAGAGACCCATCAAATTAATTGTCTCTGAAGTTAAGGCTGTCATTTATGTTGATTATTTTGCTGAGATATTATATGCTACATTATAAAGGTTGCAATTTGATTTCATTACATGAGGAAAAAATGAAAAATAACTTATAGTGTAAACTGAGAGAATTGGTGTTAACCTTTCTCCGTTGCAGGAAGCCATCCAAATGTGTAAAATGCGACTGATAGAGAAATTTCCTGGAGAAGTACGTCCTAAACAAGGGTCACGTTTCTAATTTTCTTTGGGCTGGTCAGATAATCAGTATGTCTTTGAGGTTGCACCTATGGGAGAGTAAAAGCAATTACAGAACTAAAATAAATCCTAGAAAAGCAGTCCCACAAGGGTCCTCGGGAAGTTACCTGCCAAACCCTCAGCCCAAAGCATTATACCAACATGAATTCTATCATGAGCAACCCGCTCAAAATCTAAATACAAAGGAAAGGATCGACAGCAGAACAAAACAAAAGCTTCACATGCAACACACTGATGGCAGTTCTGGGAATTCATTAACTGGTCTTATGCTATCTGAGAACTTTTTGTGGACTCTGCAGTCTGTATTCTTTTAAGCAAAACATGATGTTAGGTGTTTCTCCTCTGGTTCTCTTAAAGACACTACCCATTAAGCTGTAAGAAAAACTTGACATCTGATGTTGCTTTCCAAATACATTAAAAATTGCAACAATAATCACACCAGTATTTCATGTAACTGAACGACTGCTGTCAACATGTCAGTGTTTATTCAAGGCAGGCTTTTTTTTAAAGTTCCCATGACTGGCACAATTCCACTTCCACCAACAGCAGCAAACTGACCCCAGTAGGATCAGTGCAGGGCAAATGCTCAGCAGTTTTGAAAACCCAGTCCTCATTTGAAATCAGTGCCATGGATTTCCAGTCCTAATTACTTATGTGCTTCTACAAAATATCATTGCAGAGGAAAAGACAAAGACAAATTTATCCTCAAATGCAACCAAGAAACATACACTTTGGATATTTAAATGTAGTAGTGAGACCTCACATAGAGAATTACAAAGTAGCTCTAAGGAATGAAAATTTCTTCCGAAGTTATAAACATGTATCTTCACATAGCTTCCTAAATGAAACACTGCAGTCGAATGGTTTGCTGCAGCTAGCCCCAGTGTTGGTTTTATCTCCCTCCAAGTAGGTGCTACCTGCTGGCTACTGTTCCTTGCAAATTCCTAACCTGGTCTCCAGCCCTTGGAAATGAATGGAAATTTCACTGTTCTTCCCAGTGGAATTTTTTTATTAAGCCCAAGCTGGTTCCTAACTATTGACCAATCTTCTTGTGGTTTGTTTCTGGAGCATTAATCATGTACAGTCTGTATTGCCTTGGTATTCTTCCAGTATTAAACATCTTAAATAATGCATTTGGTATATATACATTATTGAACAAGCCATAGAGGAAAATGTTAGATAACAAATGTGGACAACATGTCTCTGGTATTTAATGAGTCCCAGCACCTCAAGGAAAACCATGGCATAAATATAACTATCCTAGAAACATTTCATAAGACAGCTGCCTTCTGTTTTAAACACAAATCTTTTTCTCACCCCCATCCCTTTTTGTTGCTAGAACATACTGCTGTTTTCTAAATTTATCCTTCTTTACTGTTTATTTCTGCAGAGAGGAGAGGTGCTCTGGGAAGTAACAGGATTGTCTGCCTCTGCTCAAGAGACCTTATCCAAGATCTCTCTGCTGCACTTAATTTCTTGCAGTTCAGTCCAAAGACCTTACTGGTGCTCGACAGAGACATCACTCATTCATTTCCAGAGCACACCAGAAGTTTCCTCTGGTCTGCGTTACCCTGGAGATTAATATATGATGAGATTTGTTCCATTTATGGTAGAACAGTTATTTGGCATTTCCTGATCATTCAATTACAGGTCTGTTATGGCAGGCTTTCTCATTAGGACAGAGGTTTTGAGAAGAAATCTACTACTGCTCGCCCTCCAAAATAATAAATTTACAAGCAGAATGAAAAAAGAAAACTGAAAAAATCTGAAGGCAAACGTTATATCTGTGGAAAGCAAGTATTCCCAGATACTGTGGACTGTCCTCTGAGTATAAAGTATACTGAACCAGTTAGCATACTGAGTAACCAGAAAGTTTCAGAGGGGTTCAAAGGCACCTCATTGAACACTGTCTGTGAAACTTTCTGAAATAGGTCATTTGAATCCCATGTTTAGCAAAATACCAGGGCGGTAATATTTCCCAGAACTTGTTGCACAAAAATACTGTATTGCACCTAGATTTACTGAAGGAAAAAATACATTAGTCAGAAAGTTCATCAAGTAACGTTGTTGAAAGAGGCAGTGTTTATGGCCATTAGTAGGCAATAGCACAGAAGATTTTGGTTTGCATGTGATTTTGAATAGGAAGGAGCCAGAGGGTATGGACTGCCCTATTCTTCCCTGACCGCATCGGGGAAAATGTAACCCAAGCATGCTTCTTTTGCTTTAAAAACCTCATCTGCAAGAATAAGCCATCCAGCCCCTTCCTCGTCATGTCATTTCTCCTCACCACCAAAGGAGGAACCGAGCAGCAAGTTTGCTCCTGAGGTGGGGACTGTGCCCATGATGGTTCACCCCTGTCCTGATGCATCTTTCACAGCTTTAGAGCAAATGTCCTGGCTTACTTATATTTTATTCTCACTGTGCTCTGATATCAGTTAATGAATAACTTCATGAATTTCAATCAACTCGTGCTGTGTACCGGCCCATTTTTTGTGGCGCTTTCTCTGAAGTAGCATAGGCTCACTGAGGTTGCAGTTCACTGAAATGGAGGCTGCTGGCTGCTGGTCAGTAACCTAAAACTCATCTTCTGATGAAGTAGAAGATCTCATACAACGCATTACACATACAAAATGCAGAGGAGTAGGACCACAACAACCATTTCATATTTAGACCCTAATATGCTACAGCTGCTAGAGCTTGGTTTTGATCTCAGAGTTGTTTCTTCTTCAGGTTAATTCAGTGCTCTACTAGTCCTGTCAGTCCTAGTCTGAGAAAAAATGGTGTCATTATTCACTACATCCTACACACTGAATGGGAAAAGACAGCTCTGGTGGTTTGCTGCACAGCCCAACATCACAGGAGTGAGCTTCTAAGATGGTCCCCTCTACCAGTAGGGGTGCAATATTGTCAGCATTTCTTTTATATGGTTTTAAAGCTCTTTGTGCTGTCAGGTTGGCATCTAGTTAACCATGGATATTTGACAGTCACATGTTTCAAAGCCTGCCTGTTGACTTATCATCTGCCCTGGATGCCTTTTTATAGGGATTACTATAAAGGGACTACGATACTGGGAAAATCTTTGCATAGTTTGTTGGTTTGGTTGCGGAAACAGACACCCAAGTCTTTCCATCTCTTCCAGCTCTTCAGCCAGACAAAAAGAGAGCTAGCAATACATGGATGAATCAGAAGATAAAATGGGTGTGTGTATCAGCTGACTTCAGGCTTGAATCCTTCAGTGATGTTTTGAATACTGATCTTCAGTCAATGAAAGAAGGGCTTCTGCTATTACAAGCATGTTGTAGTCATTTCTGCAACCCATATGACATCAGTGATAGCAATGATGAACACACATCTGGCATTATGAAACAGGGCTCTGATCTTTAAATTGATTTGACAGATGGCAGCTCCTCAGACACTGACGCTGTGGAAATGTGTGATAAACTGAAGGCTTTGCCTGCTATTAGCCAGCCAAAAAAAATCCAAGTCTAACTGCATTAGAACAAATTGCTGAAATTAATGTGGTAGGAGTACTTCCAAATGTGTCTGCATGCATCACACATTTGGCTAACTGTTAGAACAAAAAGTCAGGGAGGCTTTCTGTTTCTAAAGGTTATTTTCCCCCCCTGTCCTCAGTTTTTAATTCTCATTCCAAATTCACTTCATTTAGAGGAAAGCACCCACCCAAAAGTTCTGGATATCCTCAAAATAATTCCGATAGACTATTGCTTCAAAGAGCAAACCAGTTCCATCCTGTCAATTTTTCATACACTCAGCCCATTTTCCTGTCCATCGGTAGACATACAGCCTAGAAATTCCTTCTCATTTCTTCGTGGGTTAATCCCACCCACATAACTTCACTCCTCCTCTTCTTCCACAGACACTTGAAAAATTTGTACTATAAACTTCACCTGCCTCTTCTACATCTGTATCATCAATATTTATTACTCTCTTAATCAATATATGCTGATCAATGAATATCATAACATGACATACTCTACAGTACATTTCATCAGTAGGAGTAAAATAATTTGCTGTCATTGGTTTATACTTCTATTTTATTGACCTTTTAATTCGATTTTGATAGCTTAATTTTTCTTTTCAAACAATCCTCCGAGTCAGAGCAGTTATATGCAGTCCAATAAATAGAGCTACAATTCAGCATTCATTTCCTTCCCCGTATAAAACTACAACCACAACTAAATAATATTTCCAGTTTATAGAGTGTCATTTGGAGTAGTTAAGAAGAAAAATAGATCCCTCCTCATTAATGGAGCCATGACTCACTCTGGATTGGAAAGGAGGAGTGTGGCTGTGGTGGCAAGTGCAAGCCTCCTGTAGCTGCGCTGAAGTCAGCTGAATTACACCAGGGATGAATCTGGCCCACTATAAATGAGCACTCACTCCCTCTTATGAAGTGGTCTTTGGATTTATCACAGAGACATCTATGGCATATTAAATGATTATGAAATTATGAAACTTGTGTAGGAGACCGTCCACTCCTGCAAGATGCTGAGTCCTTAGAGCTCATTTTGTACCAGTGGGACTTGAAAAAATGCAGTTCCTTGGAGGTGGCACCCAGGACCTGGCAGAACTGCCCCTACAGCCCTTGTTCAGGCTAAACTGTCTGTGGGACTACCCCGAAATATGCTAGAGCCAAGGTAAAGGATCTCCCTCATGGCACTTGGGTTTTGGAAGGAGCTCTGTGCAATGGACCAGGGCATGAAAAATGGCACCTCAGATGGGACCTCGGTCCCTAACATCCATTTGGTCTGCAGCTCAGCCCTGGGACCAGAAGCGAAGATCACTCTCTTCCTATCACTGACAGTAACAAAATATGCAATTAAACAGAAGCCTGTAACTCCACTCTCCATTTGACCTTTTCTTGGCTAATGTAATCAGAATGAAGACCTTCCAGCACTCCTGACTGATGCTCCTGGTCTCCTCTTCCAGTGGCTGGTAATTTTTTCCTCAGCTCAATAATTTAGTTCGATATTCATCATTTTTTAAAT
>VZTL01075057.1:61712-81828 GCA_013400535.1 Scopus umbretta
CTCCCCCCCCCCCCCCCGCCTTCTCCACTGAGGTATTAGTTTTCCCTAAGATGATTTGCCAAATCTTTTGTTCACGTTGTGAATTGATCAGTGCAATTGCTGGGCAACATTTATCTTCTGTGAACATTTTGCATTAGTTTCTGATTCAAAGAGTTTGAATAGCCAATAGCTGACCTAAGTGATTTTCTGTTGTCACCTTTTACAGTGAGAGTATTTCAGGCTCTGTACCTGGTTGGGTCCATGGACAAGGACTTCTGAGGAAACAAAACCTGCAATGCAAAGTCTCCCTTAATCTCTCAAATAATTTAAAATTGTATCTTTTTACATATGGAACAGAAGGGATCAAATTTGAAGCTGATACCCTCAGAGACGCAGGGAGACTGCCTAACACCTCTGACCTGTGCTGAAACTTTCCATCCAGTGTTCTCCTGGGAGTGGGAGGAATGGGCTGCGCAGCAGGTACGATTGCCTCTGTCCAGTCAAAATCCTAACTTAAAAAATCTTCATTCACTGTGATTGCCCTGCTTTTCATCTTGTCCCCACATCCAGGAGCTTCTTTTAATTTTAAACTCTCTGTTCAAACTTTGCCCATACTGACCTATTTTCTGGCCTTGTTGCTGTGGCTAATCCTGATCCCATAAAGTGACAAGGAAGCCAACCACAGAAGTCTTAACTGCTTTCACCTTGCAGAGGTGGAGAGACAAGGCTTTAAGTCTTCAGTCTCTGTGACTCTTTCCACCAGTAGATGGGCTCCTCGTTCCTTCCCCACCCTGCTCCTGAGGGAGGACTTGGGTTCTTCACTCCTTCTTCTTGACCTCCAAGGAAGTACTGTAAGGACGTTTGCTCATTTTTATTGATTATCCAGGGAGAGAGAGAGCCAATTTGCTGGAGTCCACCCCTTTATGACCTCCTTCACTACGGAAAAAATTCTTTGGATAATTTCTCTTCCTCTCATTTTTTTTACCCCCTATTTCTCATTAAAAAGTCCAGGAGAATAAAGATGAAAAACTTTTGGGATGGTTTCCAGTATCCAGGCAGGGAAAGCCAACTGAGAAACATAACTTTCTGTGCTGGGAAAATGCAGTGGAAGGAAGGCGGGCAGTTTCTGAAGAAATTGTTTGATTCAGCACTAATCAGCAAACGGTTAGATGGCTTGCAATCTGATTTGTCATACTTGACAAGAAATATATTATAATGAAAGAGCACCACAATGTTTATTGTGCAATATATTGGCAACAGTGGTGATTGAACTTTATTAGAGTTCATCCAGTAACACCTTTTGTCAGAAAACCTCTATTATGCAGTTAAGAGGGAAGGTTATGAATGTAAAGAAAAACACTTTTTTTTGTCTGGGAAATGTTTTACTATGTTTGCATATAATGCCATAAATTTAAATCACAGACTGCAAATCCACAATTTAAGGTAAATCTTCATCAACCTTTATCAGCTCCTGCATATACAAGATCACAATATACTGAGAAGCCCTCTTCAAACTGAGAAATAGTTTGTCTTCACAAGCCATTTTTAGATTGCTAAATATTCCTCCAAGATAAGGAAAACAGTTATAAATAAATTTCACCTCTAGATTATCTGTTAATATTTTTCAGAAATGTGTGTGCAGTTACTGGGGCAGTTAGAAGCAGTAACAGACTTGTACCAAATATTGTCCAGGAACAATTGGTTTAACAGAAATTGTTCAAATTTATGCTGTGTGCCTGTGATGGATTTCAACGTTTCCTCAGCCACTGGGCTGCAAGGGACCTCCTAGGCCATCTAATCTAGCATTTGACATGGAGGGCTGTGCCTACACCCATGTTTCAGTTTGAATCAGGAGCATGAACCCAATACTTATGAACCCAGTCTCCTGATGGTCCCCCACTCATAACACACTCGTTCTCACCATGGAGCTCTGAGAGCACCCAAGCTGGGCACCTTTCAGATGACACCAAACGGCTTGCCGTCCCACCAGTGCACAACCAGTGCACATCCAATGAGATACCACCAATAAGCACTCAGTCGCTCGGAAACAGCTACAGTTAACTCAAGTTATCACCTCCCCCTGCAGTCTAGACAGGGTGGATACGGGGTCCTCAGCACAAGCTCCTTTGCTTCTCAGAGCAGGTCATAATGTGCCGCACGCCTTGTGCATGTAAACATAGCCTGTGCCTTATAATCCTGTTCATAAGCGTATCAAACGCTGTCTGAAACTTTTGCTCAGGGTTACAGATCCACACTGAACCCTCAGCTATTTTGTACATGCTTTTCAGCTTTGCTTTAACAGTATTTTGTCTGACAAGTAATTAATGTCAAATATAATAACTACCAGCCACAAATACATCAGTATTATTGCTATTATTTTTACTGTTATTATTTTGATCAGTTTTAATCATTGAGTACTTCCTAAATTTCATTGTGTGCCAAAAGAACTAGATACACTCTGCTATGATTTATATGCAATGTCATCCCAAGACAGATTTCTGCATTGTACATGTTGAAACAAATCTTCAAAAATAAATGAGTTGTCACTGTGCTGAGGAGTGAACTCAGTACCACATCACTGCCACTTTCGCAAGAGAATATTGGCAAAAACCATCATGGAGGTGCTAAATGTATTTTACAAATATATTGCATAAATTAAGATCCATGTTGCTGTTTTGCTAGAAGCTGAGAGAGCCCAGCACCACCCTTCAGAACAGAGGTAGCTGAGAATGGAACAAGTAGAGGAATAAATGCTGAGCTCTACTTCTTTATGTGTTAGCCACAGGGAAAGTGTGCAAAGCTCTAGGGTGGACTGGGTGTTAGCTGCGTGCTTTCCCTTCTGTCATTTATCACTGAGATACCAAAGGTCTCTAAGATCAGTGTAAAGTTCCTGACTGAAGCAACTTCTGCAATGTGGAAGTGTAATTGGAAAATACAACCAAGAAATGATCCAGAGAAAACGCACATTTATTTACTATATCTGTACTGGATTTTATTTCCGAAGAAACCTCAAACCTCACCTTCAACAGTGTCTCCATCTTATATCCACATCTCCTCCAGTGTGGCAACTGGGGAGAACAACAAAAACACTGCAGACCTCCACTTTGGCAAAGGCACCTATGTAACAGCTCTCCAGAATTATTACATGCCCAGAGCAAAGCAAAACCTCCACATTATAATGGTTTAATGTATGATATACACAGAGGTGAATTCCCAAAAGCTAAGCCAGAGTTACTCTGGCTGGCAAGGCTGAAATAATTAAATAATGGTAATAAGTGGGCTTGTGGAGAGAGAGGAGGAGACATTTTAATCCCAGGAATGATGAAGAGACAATTGGCTTTATCTATGGGAAGTTTGTGCCAGCCAGGGCTACCCATCATGCTGGTCAGCAGAAAGGCCTAGCTGACATTTGGAGGAGGAAAGGCATGAAAAGCAATGGAAAGGTAAGAGCAGACACTGACTGAACGCCTGTCAGAGTTCAAGGAGCATCTGGATGATGCTGTTAGTCACATGGTTTAGTTTCAGGTAGTCCTGCGAGGAGCAGGGAGTTGGACTCGGTGATCTTTATGGGTCCTTTCCAACTTGAGTTATTCTATGTTTCTATGAGGGGAAGTCTGTGACTGTAACTTTAGCCCAGGAGGTGGGGAGGAAGATGTAGCAGGGTGCTGAGGGGAACAGATGTGACAAAAGCTTTATTAGACATTTCTTCCAAATATCAGGGGTGGTTGTTTCTCTCTCACCTCCCAACCCGCCCCCTCAAATCAATCTAAATCCGAGGCTAACACCCAGGGCACTTATCTCTATAAATTAAACATTCAGAAATGCTGAAGGGACATTCCACTTACCCAGTTACAGCTTTAATTGGCTTATCAATGTCTATCTCCACCCAAAATCTATGTTTGGATATAGTACAATGCACACTGTGTGAAAAAAGGGTCAAGATACCAGCATTACAGTTACCTTTGGTACAGAACTGGTATTTAAATCTGCAGCGGGGACAGTGAACTCTGAAGACATTGGGGGAAGAGAGGCAATTCCTGTAACAAGAATATATAGGACTATTGTTATTTGGTATCCACCATGGCATGAACCACAAACCATTCAGGAATACAGATACATATGATTTAATATTGTGAGCCAAACTCTAGCTAACTCGTTGGGCTAACATGACAGGGTTTTTGTAGTGGGGGTGAGCTTGCAGGGGTGACTTCTGTGAGAAGACACCAGTAGCTGCCCCCATGTAGGACAGAGCCAGTTCCAGCTGGCTCCAAGATGGTCCTGGCTGCTCGCTAAAGCTGAGCCCATCAGTGACACTGGTGGCACCTCTGTAATAACATACTTAAGAAAGGGTAAAAAATGCTGTGCAACAGGAGCTGGGAATGAGGAGTGGGAAAATGTAAGCGAAACAGCCCTGCAGACACCAAGGTCAGTGAAGAAGCGGGTGAGGAAGTGCTCCAGGTGCCGGAGTGGAGGTTCACCCACAGCCTGTGGAGAAGACGACAGTGGTGCAGGCTGTCCCCCTGCAGCCCATGGACGTTAACGGTGGAGCAGATATCTACCTGCAGCCTGTGGAGGACCCTGTGCCACAGCAGGTGGATGCACCCTGAGAGAAGCTGCAGCCTGTGGAGAGCTCGCACTGGAGTAGGCTCCTGGCAGGAGCTGTGGCCCCATGGAGGGGTGCCCATGCAGGAGCAGGTTTTCTGGTGGGAACTGTGACCCCGTGGGGGACCTACACTGGAGCACTCCATTCCTGAAGGACTGTACCATGGAACTGCAGTTCTTGAAGAACCACAGCCCGTGGGAAGGACCCATATTGCAGAAGTTCATGAAGGACAGCATCCTGTGGGAAGAACCCACGCTGGAGCAGGGGAAGAGTGTGAGGAGGAATGAGCGGCAGAGATGATGTGTTATGGACTGACCACAGCGCCCATTCCCTGCTCCCCTNTGTGTTATGGACTGACCACAGCGCCCATTCCCTGCTCCCCTGTGCTGCTTGTGGGGAGGAGGTAAATGAGCTAGGAGGGAAGTTGAACCTTGGAATAAGTGGGGGTGGTGGAGGTGTTTTTAGTTTTGTTTTTCTTTCTCACTATCCTACTCTGTTATTAATTGGCAATAAATTATAATAATCTTTCCCAAGTGGAGTCTGCCTTGTCCATGACAGTAATTAGTGAATGATCTACCCGTCCTTATCTTGACCCATGAGCTTTTCCATCTTATTTTCTTCCCCAGTCCTGCTGAGAAGGGGGAGTGATAGAGCAGCTTGGTGAGCACTTGGTGGCCAGCCAACATCAACCCAGCACACTAACAAATATGAAAGGAGCCCATCTAGGACCCAGTAGAATCAATTTGTCCAGCCTTGCTTAGTTTTCCTTTTATTTTTGTAACTGCTACATTTTACGATACCACATGCTCTTGAAATTTTCCACTGCACTTATTTCTTCACAATTTATTTGTTGGAGAGAAAAGGATGTATTCCTGGATTATAGACTCTGCACAATAATTTTATGTCATTAAGTGTTTGATTAAACGTTTTGATAATAATGTGGTTACAAATGCAAGTGGTGGATAATGATTTGGTGGAGATTTACATTTGCTTTTGAAGAGTCTTTGTGCTTAAGGACTAGAATTTATAACGCCTTAATCATTTACCAGTAAAATCGTAGTTCACTAACTACCTTTTTTCCTTTCCTTCTCTCTTTTTTTTTTTTTTTGTTCTTTTTTTGGTGGTGGTGGTGGTGGATTCTTTTTGTTGTTGTTTTTACAGACCAACTGCAAAATATTGCCTAAATTGACTATCATATGGGAATCCAGTACTCCCACCTCTGGCCCCAGAAGATATTTGGAAGAACAAAGACATTTAAAAAAACCAACCCAGGACTAAAACTAAATTCAACAGCGAATAACTTTGATGTTTTCTCAATACTTTTGAAGGACCATACTCTAGAAAATCCAAAATATTCTGAAAAGGTTCAGGCCAAGTGCAAGTCCTTCATAAAGCATTGTGAAATCTTGTAATGTAATTTCCTGACATGTTGTCCAAACACCTACATTGAGAAGCAGTTTGACAATATGTGATTCACCAGCTTAGACTCACTTGGGCTTTCTTCTGTGTTCCACAGTTCCTCTGGAATGTATCCCTGATTTTCACTACCATGCCTTTGCCTGTTTTCCAAATGGCCATCTTTTTTCTTCTTAGCTGAAACTTTTCTAGAAACAAAAAGGCCTGTCATTAGAACTTCATTATGATATGAGAACTCTTGGGCAGTAAGCTACAGAGAAAAAGTTATACGTCTTACTTCTGAAAAAATAGGTGCAAAACATATCTGGGCCTACCAAGTAATAAGCAAGTACACCTCTTGCCCCATATAAGTATTACCTGTGAAATTCTGTTTAGGAAGTTTCCATCAGCTACATTATCAGAAAGTGGGAAAATAAAGTGAGCAAGCTTCCAAGATTGAAGATTCTGTTCCAGGTCATAGGTTTTGCAGGAAATTGATTTTGGTCTCTAATTCTGAATTACAGGATATTTCATGGCCCAGTAAATGGAATACCAGCTACGTCACTTATGACAGCTCATCATTTTTGTGATTTTAGCCCCCCCAATTGCAAAAACAAAGCATGTTATCTCACAACAGCACAGTTAGCTCCCAAGTGATTCATCTGTACACTCCAAAGTTAGTCTTTCACTTTGAAATTTACTTTACAAGTGAGCATAGCCAGAGTGAAGCTGACAGAACTTCCTTGCTTAGTTATACATCTCTGAATTTGCAAAATGGTGACCTGCATAGCTGCAGAGCGAGAAAAGAGTCCCTTTTTACTCAAAACTCTTATGCTAGAAGAGACGCTACTATTCATCTGTTCCTACCATGGACTCCTTTCCACGGTAGTGCCAGATCCGTCTTTGCCTAGGTTTCTAGTGTGGCAAGCACAAATTGATGGCAGGACTATAACAACCCACGGATTTGTAGGGGAAGGGGGAAATATTCTCAGTTAGTGATATTTGTGGAAATTGCTGCATTTACTTTTTTATGTTTAGTAGGAATTACTTTGCAGGCCCACAGAGCTTTAGATGAGCATTACTGATGCACATGTAAATCTGATGATCCAGCTATGACTACATGGCTTTTTTAGGAGATAAACATGTTAGATACCGCTAAGAAACCTGTCGTGGTTGCTAGAAGACATGAGCAATTATTTAGGAATACCACCTCCATGTGTTACATGATACTGTACTGTCTATTTTATCTGATCCTCAGATCTCAGCAAAGTCAGTGTAGTAGCCAAATCAAAAGCAGTTACAAAAATGTGTGGGATGTACAGAAAGATAGGCAGCTAAGTTAAAAATAAATGTGGGAAGTAAAACAATGTAACTTTGGCCACACCACTTCTTCGCTACTACTACAACGCAGCTTCCAAAATCTGGACAGTCATCATTCTTTCTACTGCAGGTAGGTTCCCTCCAAGAAAAAAAACACCAAACCTACAAAATCTGTAAGTGATTGTAAATAATTCCTGTGGTTTCAGAGTCATTCTTTACACATGCTAAAACTTTGCAGAACTGTCAACACTGAGTTTGTAAGTCCAAGCTGAGCCACAGAGCCTGGATTCATCCCAGTGCTTAAGTATTTGCTTAAGCATTTGCTTACATTTCAAAGCGTAAGCAACGTTTATGAAGTCAGTATGACAACTGGTATTTAAAGTTAATGGGAAAATAGGAACTTTGCTGGACTGAGATCTAAAGCCACACATTCTGTCACAAAGACAGAATTGTATTTGCCCACACCAGATTCAAAGACATAGGGGGAAAGTAATGCTATGCCCTATCCTGGACCTGCTCGGGCTGTCTGAAAGAAAGCACTGTGCAGACCCGCATCAGCGAGCACGGACCCGGCCATACCAGTCCCCACTGCTGGGCAGATGCTTCCCTGCATGTTCAGTTGATTTTGCCTTAGCAGGGTTGATGCTTGCAGAAGGCTTTTGACAGAACTAAGCCAGAATCCAAGCAAAAAGGCTTTACAGGACTTTATTCACAGCGAAAGCAATATGCAAGTTGTACCTGCTTTTGGCCTCCAATTCCCTGCTGATTTAGTCCTGCTCCATTTGTACAGCTGCACTTGGTAAAATGATCAATTTAGCATCACAAACTAAGAAATCATGTGGAAGTTTACTGGTACGGCATGGCATAATTAGCATCATTTCCTCAGGAGAAAATAGTGTTTATGTAATTTCCTTATTTTGTTTCGTATCAACAAAATGCTGTATAAATGGAAATCTGTCCACAGGCCTTCACAAAATTTCCCCACAAGAGGCCGTTAATGAAGCTAGGTATTGCTGAAGTGCAAGGCAAAGCGGTGGAAACTCATTAAGCGATGGGGAATCAAGAGCCCCACAAGCACAGGCAGTGCATGAATTTACAACGCTCCCTGGAAGCTTAATAAAAAAAACTCCAAATAACCCCGCTGGTGTCGCCGTCACAGCCACGCTGGCACCGGTAAGGAGGATCTTAACGCTGACAACCATCAGCTCATGAGATTTTCCGACTCAACACGGTAACGTACCAACAGCTTTTGCGCCGGCGGTCGCTTGACGAAGCGCTGACGCTCACCGTCGGGGCAGCTGTATTTATTTATTTGGTTCCCACCAGTCCGGCGCTAACGAACTTTCAAATTGCTGGGGAGAGGGTCTAATTCACCTGCCAATCTATCCCGATGAGCTTCTCGCCGGGAGCCCCGGGGATGCCCGCCGCGGCAGCCCGGGCATTGCAGCCGGGCTCGCAGTGCCCTCCTGTGGCGGGCGCGGGCAATCGCCGTGCCTTCCCCGGGGGGCACGGCCGGTTTTTAAGGTTGGTTGGGGGTGTTTTGGGGTGTTGGGGTTTTTGGGTTGGGTTTTTTGTTTTTTTTTTGGTTGGGTTAGTTGTTTTTGGTTTTTTTTGCTTTGCCCATCAGCTTCAGTAGGAGCGTATCGTCCGTTCGTAATTTCTGTGCTCGCTGCATCAGAGAGGTAAGCGTCGGCGGGATTTTGATTCTTTTCACCCAGTTTGTCGTGGGAAGAGCGCTCGCAACCTGTCGCGAGCTGTGGCCCTTGCTTTTTGCCCCTAAGGTCAGTCCCCTTCCCTGCATACCGCTCCCCTTCCTCCTCTGCCCATGCAGAAATGGGCAAGGTCACCCCGCCGGGCAGCACCCATGCATCCTGGGAGCGCTGGGCGGTGGGGCATGGAAACTGGCACATCCCTCTCACCATCCTGCAACAGCCTGAAAGAGTTCAGTGAAAAGGAAAAATTCTCCCACCTCATCCAGCTTACCTTATTTCATTTTGATATGTAGAGCCTGAGAAAGAAAAAAAAAAAAAAGTGTTTAAAATGCAGGAAACTAAAATGTGACCTACTAGAGAGCTCCTCTTAACGCGCGCTGTGTTCCAGCTACCACAGGAGCATCCCTCCTCCCTGTTTGCAAACTGTGCAACATCCCTGTAGGACAGCTTACACAGAAACTGGAAATTAGGCATACAGCACTGACGGTATGTTTCGACAAAGAACCTCAGCACAGGAACTAAATATCATTGGAAGTTAACGGAGTCCTGAAAAACACAATCCCCTTGTAGTTAATGTGTAGTTAACGGCTAACACTGATTGTTTTGGAACCAATTTATATGCGAAACAGCAAGGTGAAAGTAAGGAGCATCTTAAGCAGGTCATGGTTAAGAGCAGGATCTGTCTGCTTACTCTTCTGCTTACAGGTCTTTGCACAGCACCAGAGCTGCCACAACTAGGAGATTTATTATCTTATTGAAAGTACTTCTCAATGTATAGACCAATTGTGGAGGTCCACTTACCTTTCTTCTTTAGGCAGCAGCAGCGTACAACCACCGCAATAATAACGATGAGAAGAATAATACCAACAAGGGAAAACACAACTGCAAGTACAATAACCCACGTGCTTCTGCTCTCTTCACTGTAATCATTTTCTGTTAAATTAAATGGAGAAACATCATACTGTCAGAGCCTCAAAACATCCTTTTGAGAATAGTTACCTTTTCCGTGAGAAGCTATTAACTGCTTGTTGATTATTTAACAAGGAGTGTGTGTTTTCCAAATGATGGACTCTGCATTTATGGATGGTGCCCAAGAGTTTAAAATGTTTCCAAATGCAAATTCTTTGCTGCAATTGTAACTTTTCCCACAGCTACTTCCCTTCTGAAAAACACAGGGTTGCAATCTTCCAACCTAAACTTTATTTTGTACATACGCTGGGCCTCCCAACATCCTTTGGAGACATCTGAGGCTGGGGAGAGGGGTTAAGATTCAATTTAGATGTCTATACTGCAGATAGTAAGCATTTTGCCTAGCCAGTCTTGTTATCGGAGAGAAAAAAGGTATTTTGGGTTACAGTTCATTTGGCCCAAAGTGTGTGTGTCCCTTTGGATAAGATGAACATCTCTGAAGAAGTGTCCATTTCTTCCCACAGATCACAGCGATAGCCTTAGGTGACTAGTAAAGACGGAGACCTCAAGCTGTAGGTATGATTTTTTGATGAATCTCATCTTGGGACTTCTCTCACTGATTTCAGCAGGTGTTTGATTTTGGGACATATTTGGTAGGGCATCTGTTACCCACTTAAAAGCAGTGAAGGGAAAAACCTGTAAAGAGCAGCACCACTTCGGAACATGGAGCTACTAACCCATTTTCGCTAGTGACATTCTCATGACATTAACTTATTCTTTTGTCTTTTCTGCAATCTACAGAGTTAACTGAGGTGATTTCAAGATAATTCAGTATCTTGCTGAAATCAGTTACTATGACCAAAGAGTTTTCCTAGAGAGCTCCCACATGCACAGAATTTTAAAAATACCCTGTATTTCTCATGCAGCTGTATGCACAAGGAAGATGTCAGTTCTTATTATCTATCATCCTGCCCTTTGGTTTTGAACAAATATTTCAGAAGCATCTCTAATTTGGCTACCCTTTGAAAAGCAGCCCCAAAGTCATTTTAGCAGCTGTTTAGAAACAAAATTCCAATTGAAATTACAGGTGCGAGACACGTCCAAACTTGACAAAACCCATTTTGTTGTACTGGGTTTATGATTGTTATTTCCTCATTAGAGGTCCCAGTTAACAACTGCATGGCCACATTTAGCTGACAGCCTCTGGAAAAGGTACCATAGCCACGTAGGTGACTGGTAGCTGCACAGTGCCAGGGCTATGCCCCTGGTGTGTGAACCAGGGTATCTGCTGGTTTACCTACGGCAGAGATTAAAGAAGTAAATCCTTCCTATTTACAAGTTTGCCTGGGCATATGGTTGGGGTTTGAAGATTTCAGACTGCAAAGATACAGGACCAGAGCATCCTACCATGCTTGAACCTCTGTTAGGAGTCTGCATTTTCCGAAGTTCAGGTCATTATGATTAAACAATTCGTTCCAGTCTTCTCTAATCTTAATGCTCACTGAGTATGTTTTTAATTTCTTCTGACTATTAGAGGAAACTAGCACTCTGTAATCTGCAAACTAGTAGTTATTTCTGTAGGCTGTAATCAATTGTGATTACAATTGATGATGAACTTGTTCATAATATTTTTGTCTAGAAGTACTGCAACAAATACCTATATTTTCTCATATTTTGTTCCATAAAGCATGCCGCAGGGATTTCAAGATGCCTAAAATATGAAAGACAGCTAACTAGCTATAGGGAAAAGCTCAACCTTAGTGTGAAGGGAGGAGCTAAACACACCTGCACCGGCCCATACCTCCAGGCTGGTTGCCAGACCACTGTATTTCGCTCCCTGTCAGGTTTAGGTTACATGCCAAAAGAGGACCTACATAGCTGAAGTGAGAAGGACAGGATGCAACACAAACACTCCCAGCACTTCAGCATTGTAGTTTCTCCCCAGTTTTGGAGGACCCAGAATGAAAATGGCGCTGGGACTAGCAGGTATGAGGATCCTGCCAGCTCAACATGGAAGTAGGGATGCAAGAGAGAGGCACTAAGGCATAAGGGCATTAAATGCCTTTTAGCCCCATTGGTAAATCCACACCAAGTTACATGAGGTACTTAGTGTGGATGAAGCCACTTCCTCATTCTATAGGGCCCATCCTTTGCTGCTATCCTGACCTCTGGCTCCTCCCAAAGCTGCCCCAAAGTTTACTTGGGCACAGCATCTGCAGAAAAGGGAATTTTCCCTGGTACATGCTGGTGACCAAGGAGAAATGAGAGACTGGAAAAAGCTGCATATTGCTTCTTAGAGCTTTCTGGCTAACTTAAAAAGCAAAGGAAGATCAGGATCAGGGCAGATTCCCTATCTTCATCCTCTGCAGGTCAAAGGCCACATGAAGTCAACACTGACACCAAAGAGACACTGGGCCCAACTAAGGGACTCTGCCATGGACCCAATTTCCCATAACGGCTCTGTGAAGGCATCTGCCGGGATAACTCCACAGGAGTTCCCAAATCTAGGGCTCAGCCAAACACCACTGTGAGTGAGGTACCTCTGGAGGAGGAGTGACTGACATAAAAATGCATCACCTTGTATGGAAATGTCTGAGATTAAGACTGATCTAGACGTGCAGAAAGGTAGGACATTTGTTGACCGGGAGATGGCTGGCTGAAGAGGGCTCAGATTTTTGTCTGCAGTTCTTGTGAATCGACAGGTATCACTTGTGAGGAACATGGAGGAATTCAATTCCTCAAGCTTTTAAGTGAAGGCTGAAGTTGATATTATAGTAGTTGTGGGAAGGACTCCTTAGATGTGTGAAACAAGTTGTATTCTTTCTGACAACAGAAAGTCTATATGAAAAGTCAGACAAGCTCTGAGATTTCAAGTGTGATTTATATAATATATCTTCCTCTGCCATAAATGCCATGTCTTTCATTCTAATAATTTAAAGACTCCATATTCTCATATCCTGACAAATTCTGAGTGTCTGCTGCCGCACAATGATTTTTTCAAAGAGAAATGAATGATGGTCCTATATAATCACTAATTATACACTAATTGTGCTTCATGACATCTGTTTTTCTCCTTTTCTGATTCACAGTGAGTAGCTATGGAAACTGAAGGTGGATACCTCAGTACTTCACAGATGAGTAGGCAGGGAATTTATTAATTTCCTCAGCATAGTTCTCTTTTGCTTAGTCAGTAACTAGGAGCAATCTGACTACAAAAAAGTCATATTCAGAATGGTGAAATGACCTTTTTCAACTGCATTACAAAGCAAGTACGTCTGAAAAAGGCTCGCTAATTAATGACTCATACTTAAAATAAAAGGTACAGTTACTCAACCTCCTCAGTTGTTTATACATTGAAACTCCTATACTAAACCCCTCATCAATCCACTATAAGAACATCTTTGTACGTGCCGTGTTCACCCATTACAGAAGAATCAGTTCATCAGGAGAAGCTGTCAGCATGATTATAGAAGTTCACAGTGCTCACCACACCACGACAAGAAACATAGATTCGAGATCCTACTCTGTACAGAAGACAGCTGGGGATGCATAGATCCATTGCAAAAAAACTCCATATAACCTAGGCATTTCCCGTACCACAGGATAAGGCTAATAAAAGGGATGTCACTGTAGGGTGTACTATGTCACCATAGATGGCAGTGTACCTATATCCAGCAACCTCAGCTCCCTGCCATGCAATTAGTGCTTCAAGTTTATTTTGTCCTGAGACTCCTCTACCTTACTGCTGAGCCACTTGGCTAGTCCCAACAGAGAAATTGTCTAATTGTCTGGTATTGTCTCCCTTGTATGCATTAAACACTGCGAACCCACAGGGAGATGCTTCCCCTTACTTGCTCTTACTGTGTTACGGTTTGGAAAAGAAACAGATTTTTCATAGTATTCTGTCAGATTATGAGGCAGATCTGTAGTGATACTCCCACATGCTTTGTTTCATGCTGGCAGCACGCTCAGATAAAATCTCCCTTTTCCTGATAAACCTCCTAATACTATGAATGTGTTAAATTATGAAATCTATTTTCATAGGATGTCAGTGAGACCAAAGATTAGCAGCATTACAAAAAGTGCTGACAACATTAGAGAAAATATTTAGGGTTATCAAACGTCTAACCATTCTTGAGAGATTTGCTCAACATCCATGCTTGGATTAAAGTGACCTTCAATTTCCTTAAATAAAAGGCAATAAAAAGCAACCAAATGCACTATCCAAAGAATCCCACATATGTTGCTGCAGGACAAATTTTACCTTCCTCTAAGATGTGAAAGAGACCATACCAGGAAGAGGAAAGCAGGCCCAATGGCTCTTTGATCTAAGTAGACTTTGGGATAAAGCCCATGACACACAGCTTCTCTTGATGACCCGATCCTTGCTTTGTAATGGGTGAATACACCACGTACAAAGACATTCTTATAGTAGATTGATGATAGGTATAGAGTATAGAAGTTCCTACATATAAATGTTACCATCTGCAATTAGGTGCCAGCCTCAGCGCAGCCCTGGGGATGTTACCACCATACTACAACAGCTCCATCGCATCTAATCACAGCTCACATGGAGAATTTTCTATTTGCATCTGAAGTGCCAGTACAGAATCTGTTCTGGGTTGTGTGTGGAAACTGGAAGTAAAATCCGGGGGTTTTTTTCCAAGTCAGTGGTAAAATTGATATTGAATATTATGAAGAACATCTTCACCTGAGGGTTTCGCTTTGAGTAAATGAGGTCTAACAAATTATGTTCATATGGCAGGCTGGCCTAATCAAAGATATTTAACACGTAAATTCATTAGATGTTTACTTGGTCAAGGAGCAAAGGCCGGTCTTCTTAGCAGTGAATCCATAGTAGGTGTCAGTGGCAGAGGTACTGCTTTGTTTGTCTTGCTCAGTCCTAAGCTGAACTTTGTGGTTCATTAGACTTGTATCAGTCCTCTCACAGATGTGAATTTAACCCTACCTAAGTTGTGACTATTGGGTCTTAATTCTACCACCTTTACACATCTCATAGTATTTCATTTGCAAATAAAAGACCTTTCAAAATATACAAAAACAAAACAAAAAGCACAGTTCTGAGAAAATAGTACAGGCAAAGCACAACAAACATTCACTTACCTATAGTAGAGTTGACAAAAATAACAGTTACAGTTGCATTTTGAGGGTTAGGGAGTGCTTCTATGTCAGCTAAACAAGTCAAAATCTCAGTGTCCACCGGAGTCAGAGTTAGGATGCTCAGGGCATTATGGAGGTCATTAGATCCTTGACTTTGCTGGGTAACATACATCGACTTATCAATGAGAGAGTCATTTGTCATCCAGGTGATGTCTGGAGCTGGAGCCCATCCTAAGGCTTCACATACAATTTCAACTGTTTTGTTCTCTTGTACTGTTAAGGTGCTATTTTTGATGAATAAAGATCCATTAACTGTAGGAGGGAAAAGACGTTTTGTTCCTTCAGAGTATTTGGCTGCATTGCTTTCCTGCTGATAGTTTTAAATCTTATCTTGTTATGCCTTGAGATATGAATTTAAAAGCAATCATTATTAACACAGATATACCATATACATGACATAAACATGCAGATATTGCAACTCCATGGACACATTGTCCAGTATGTCTAAAGCACAAGTCTCGGCTTTCAGTACCTTTCCAATAAAAAGCAGGAAATTATACTTTTTAGCCATTCTGATATATTTCTAGCTGAAGGGCAACATAATGAAATAACAGCATTTCTCTCTAAATTTTAAGTATGCTTGGGGTTTATCAGGAAAGGTTTACAGGTAGATGATGAGATGTTCTCATTTCAGGAAGCATCTCTTTGACAAACGCATAGTGTCTGGTGGTTAGATCTTGCTTCACTGGCTGCATTCTGTCACTACTGATGCTTCAGAGAGGAGGAAGAGGTCTCACACACAAGGGCTTGATAGACAGGAACTTTTTGTTCCTTGGAAATGGTAGCTTGCAGCAGCAATCATATGAAGAATATTGCCTTGTGTCTCAAGGGCTTTACCTGTACACGCCATTAAATCAAACTCAAATAAGCCGGATACAGACTGATTTCTGAGTCAGAAATCAGGAGGGAGATCTGCCCTAAAGACAGTGGAAGGTTCACGTACAGAGATGTGTATATGGGGTAATCCATGCTGTTTCTAGCCAAAAGATCATTTTTGACAACTGCTGGTGGGCCTGATATCGCCTTCAGGCACTATAATGCCATCCAATAAGGAATAAGAGATGTAACAGGAAAAAACAAGGGCAGTTCAAACCTTTGTTAATGGCACTCTGAATGTGACTCTGAAACCTGCTTTGACAGTAAAATTAAGACAAGGAGGACAGAAGGCAAAGAATGGTAAATGAAAGCATGTAACCCTTCACAGAGATAATTTGGGCAATCCATCAGAGGATTCCTTTAAGTGCAGTATAATAAAATAGCTTTCTGTTGACGGCTATACGCACCTTGAACAGAAAGAAATGCAAAGCTTCTCTCACTAGGTTGCTGGGTGCTGCATTCAATTTTTCCAGAGTCATTCAGCTGTGTGTTGTGGATGATCAGCTCCGAGGTAAACCCATTGCTACTGGTATAATTTTGAGAGGTGAAGCGGTCTGATGTTTCAACAGCTCCTTGAGAACTGATGACAGTGAGGACAGGATTTCCATTGGACAGCCAAATGAGAATTATCCATCCTACTGACACAGTGCAATTAAAGCGGGCTTCTGAACCAGCAAGGACTGTTGCATTAGTAGGGCCATTTATAATAGAGTAACAAAAGCCAAGACCTGGAAGGAAGAAAAAAAAAACACAGTGTGTAAATACATATACACCACCACCACCAAAGACTTTGACTTAATTTTTACTGCCAGCAATTTAAGGCTAAAAAGCCAGGCACCCTGGTTCAAATAGTATTATTCACTAGGAGCACCAGGGTATTAAGCACTTAGTCGTGTATCAGGAAAGGCTGTTGATTCAGTAGAGCTGGCACTTCACCTCTGACAGTCATCAGTACCTGATACTTTCAGGAAAAGATTATTGTCTCATTTTCTATAATGCCTGTCAGTAAGTAGCTAAAAGATATGTATGGTGAATTGAAATTGCAAGTGAGTAATGTTAATCCCAAAGCAGTAAACAGTGGTCAAATACCACATTGTTATAATGGATCCCCAAGCCAATCATTACAAACCCCAAAAGTACAGGTTTATATACATGAAGAGGTCTTAACCAGTTCAGAGATGGAGATGTAGAATCTAGTCTTTCAGCTCCAGCTTAGACTGAATGGCTTTCTTTAAAGATGCCTTTGATTTTTGATTCTCCTCCTCCCACTCCAGTATCACCCAACTTTCTCTTTTCAGTGATTCACTAAAAAGCTGACTTATCATTTTGCTGAATGAAAGAAGTTCCACTTTTAAATAAGAAAATACATGAGTCCTCTAGACTTTAAATAAATAAAGGAGCAGGTAACTGGTCCCTTTTCCATACCTCAGATTGCTACTGAATTTTTGCCGCCCTAGCATATATCCTTCCATGCTCTTTCCCCTATTTATCTGCCTCTTCCCTTATTTCTCATGCATGCATCACATATATCCTTCCCCGCCTTCTCAGGTTTTCTGCTAGCCAGAGATGCTGTAATTCATGAGTTTTTCTCCTTAAAAGGTAGTATGAATTTTGGCTACTATTTTTCAGAACTGAAAGTTCATTTCTAGTGAAGGCATTCTGTTTTCCTTTCCTCCTCAAGAGACCCAGGACCTCCCATTGCCCTCAGAGGAATGAATGTGCAGCTGTTGCCCAGGCAGATGGTGGATCCCCTGCGTGTGGGAAGGCAGAAGCACACCTTTCTACCAAGCAGAAAGTGAAGGAAGGATGAAGGCAGAGACCTGTTTTTCAAAGCAGCAGCTGTGACTTCAGTCCCTGAAATAGCTAGGGGAAACGGATGCTGTTTTGAAGGTGAGCAAGTATTTCTCAGAGCCAGAACGTAATATACCCTAGTCTTCATGAGGGACAAAACTTCAAACTGTAAGAACAACCCAGATGATCTGGTTGATGTCTTAGGGAACAGGACTTGGAGAGAGCAGTGTTGTGTGAAATTAAGAACCTGCTTCTCTGGGTCTTTGTTCTTTGTGAATCACTTTGGATTTTGGCTCCGTTCCCCAGAGCATGCTATGTCCATGTGCAGTAGAGCAAAGGCAGAGGTACCATCAATGCATTTCAAGGAGGAGTAGCTGACCAAATGGCCATAGAGTAATTCAGGTTGGAACTGACCTCACGACATCTCCAGTCCAGCCCCCCTGATAAAGCAGGATCAGTTCTGAGGTTGGACCTGGTTGCTCATGGCTTTATCCACTCAGGGCTTGAAAACTTCCAAGGATGGAGACGCTACAGCTTCTCTGGGCAACATGCTCCACTGCCTGACTGTCCTCATGGGGAAAAAGCTTTTCCTGTTGTCCACTCTGAACCTTTTTTGTTTCAACATATTCCTGTTGTCTCTTGTCCTCTTGCCATTCACCACTGTGAAGAGCCTGGCTCCATTTTCTTGATAACCTCCTTGCAGGTACTGGCAGGCTGTCATTAGAGACCCCACTGCTGTCTCTTCTTCAGACTGAACAAACTCTGTTCCATCAGCTGCTCCTCACAGGGCAAGTGCTCCAGCCCATTACCATCTTGGTGGCCCTCTGCAGAACTCATTCCAGTTTATGAACACCTTTCCTGTATTGGGGACCCCAAAATGGTACGCTCTCATAAGCCAGTCGCTTTACCAAACCAGTGCCACCCACAGTCCTGCTGGTTGCAGGTGGAGCAGAGGAGGTGGTAGAGGACTGTCACTGCAGGCTCTGCTGTCACCAAGGTTTGTCTCAGGGGACTGCCTGTGTTCTGCACATATTCCACTGGCCAGAGTTCTTTCTCATCCCACACAGCTGCTACTGTCTCTTCACCTGCCTCTAAGCTCAGGTCTGCACTTTTGGCCCAGTGCTTACCTGCACCTCACTGTGACAGAGTTGCTCTTTGATGGGGGTATTGAACGACTTTGGTGGCAAGGGACTCCAGGAAATCTCTAGCCCAACTCTCTGCTCCAAGCAGAGCTAACTTCACAATTAGGCCATTCTCACAGGGCCTTGTCAAGTCAAATTTTTAATATGTCCAAGGATGGAGATCTCACAAGCTTTCTGCAGACCAAGCAGTCCTGCCAGTGAGACCTACCTCACCAGTGAGTTTTTCTTCACTTACTGGGAAACATTCCTGCTGAGGAAGCCACAGAACTGCCAGTGCTACCCCTAGTGATTCAGGCTGTGGTCTGCATAATTACAGCAACTAGACACTACAGTCCACAGCAATCTAATTAGAAACCCATGTCTGCAAATTTGGCCTGAGCGTAAGTGTTCAATTATTTTCCAGGAGAAAGAAAGTTTGAAATGGTCATTGCTCCCTTGCTAAGAGTATTCAGGACAATGAAGTGATTTTTAAAGGTTTCATTCAGCCCAGGTTTTGTACGTTTTAGGTAGCTTATTCATTAGTGGATTAATTATAAATTATTGATAAACTAATTTTTCATTCAGTCAATAGCAGACATGAGTAGGGGAGAATATGCTGTATTGTTTGACACAAAAGAGATGTTTGATAGTTGTATAAATGGAAACAGAGCCCAATCTCAGTTATGACGTTGCAGCCAGAGCTTTGGTGAATGCGCCTAGGGCATAGGGTCTGTAATCTCATTGCTCCAATGTCAACATCATTTTCTAATTCCCAGCTCACGTTTAATCCTAGGCAGTGTATATCTAACCAGGTTTGTGCCATGAATTGTTCTTTAATATAAATAGCTCCTCTCTTTCCTCCCACCTGCCACATGTATTTACAGACAAGAGCCTTTTCATTCTTTGTTTTGCAGGATTATATAAACCTATCTCTCCCTGGTTCTTTGTATGATTGACTCTGAGTTCTCTCATGTTTACAAAAGCCTTTACAAAAATTTTCCACCTTCCTGGGTTATGTTTCCTCTGCCATGCACCTCACTCTCCAAAGTATATCTGTGTGTGAGCAATAAAACATTAAATGAAAAGCAAACTTCACTTCCATTGATAGTTAATAAAGCCAGATAAGATAGAGTAAAGCATATTTCTGGTCAACTTAAATGGATCATTTTTTCCAGTAGCATTTATTCAAAGCTCTCTTCAGACTTGTAAAGGTGAACTGAAATGCTTTA
>VZTL01075061.1:7540-18236 GCA_013400535.1 Scopus umbretta
CCCCCTTTTTTTTATTAAATCTAGCTAATATCTTGAAAGAATTATCGTTTCAGAATGTTTTTACCACTTTAATGTACCAGCTGGTCAAAAGAAACATGTAACTAAGCAGCATACTCTTTTCTAAAAGGTTAATTTCATTCTAATGATGTCACCTACAGGCAGAGATTAGTGTGTGATTGTCCTGCACCTGACTGTTGAGTGCTACCCAGCTGTGAGTTGTTATGTATGGGGTAGGTGAGATACCCTGCTACCACAGGGTTCCCGTTCTAGACTGTTGGCCAGATTTTGCTAGCTGCCTAAACCTTGTTCACATCAAGACACTAAACTGTAGTTCAGGATGATGGGGATTTATTTCCAACATTGTTGTATCACTCTCTGGAAGATTTGGCAAAGGGGTTGCGGGGGGCGGGGTAAAGAGCAATAACTCTCCTCTCTCCTTTCCCCATTGGAAAAGATATGCATCAAAACTTATTTTTGGCATGAATACACAGATTCCAGCCACTTTTAATACCATTGAGGGAACAGCTTGAAATTTCTTGTTGTATTCCACTAATGTTGAAAGTTTATTAAAAACTGAAAAGTTTTTGTTTGATTCATTTTTTCTTTTGAATTCAAAATGGCTTCAGTATAGTAAACTGTATTAATTTCAGCTTTATCAGAGCAATGTACCTCTTCTTCCTCAAAGCTTTCAGCTGTGTTTTGGACTAGCTGTACTTGAGCAAACTTACGTTCTTCTGAACTTCATAGCCATAGGATGCTCTCTAGGTTATCTGTTTGGCTCTGGGTATTAAAAGAAAGTACCTGTGAAACACTCCAGACTATTCTGCTGGAGCTTGCAAGAACATAAGTAAAATACAGACTCCTCTTCGGGGTAGCAGAACATGCCCTTTCTTGGGGGATGTTTTGCTGCTACCTCCTCATGCCCATCGTATTTCTCTGAAAGTTCACTTTTCTCAACAGCCTTAAACCTTTTTATTACTTAAGCCTTTCCAGACTGAGCTGAAGACGACTGTTTTGTACAAAAGATATTGTGGCTTTAATGTTAATCACAGTGCCTTTTTTTGTGGAGAGGGAAGACTATCATGCATATTAGATTGAAATTGGCAAAGTAATAGTTGTCTGTACTCCAGCAATAGGTGTGCTTGGTGGTGTTTAATTAAGCACAGGAACTGTTGATGTGGTGTGCTTCAGTTTAATAATCCAACTTTGAATGAGCTTAATATATTTTTAGTTTATAGCTAAAGGGTGAAATTGAGCAGCATCTTTTTAGAATAAATAAATAATTTTTAAAACCCTTTCAGCTGCTTATTCCCTTTTCTGTATTAATCCTCCCTCTCCTCCCTTCCTCCTCTGGGGTTTTACCACCCTTGTGAATAATGAATGAGCCTGAGGATTAAACTGCGTTTCTCCAAAGTGGACTCCTCTGTCTGGGTAAAACAGCTAACCTAGTTTCAGTTCTGTGCAGTGCTGAGAGATTTTGGTTCTAATGGAAATAGTAGGGTTTTTTAATCCTTTGGCATTCCACGTGACTCCTCTGTAGCATGTCTGACCCTTATTTGCTGCTGAGCAAGCTTGAACCAGCTGCAACTCTTGCAAATCCATTTCATTCATTAATAGACCTTAAAGGTCAGTGTGGATTCCTGCGTGCGTGGGAGAGGCTATCAATATTTTATCACTTTCTTTTAAGATTAATGACAGGAGCGCATTTATCTTTCGTGTCCTGATCAGTGGCTTTATAGGCTTCAGCCAGCTCGTTTCTGAGTCCTGTTTCTTGAATGCGGCTTTGCCCGCTGCAGCTGCCGGTTCCCGTTAGCCGGTAGGAGCCGTACAGCCTGGTTTGAACACGGGCCCTGCAGACTGGCGGGCACACACACTTACTTCTGTATCGCAAGTTCTCTAAGGCAGTCTTTTCTGAAAAGGGGAGGAAGGAGGAGAGGGGTCTTATTTCTGTTGAAAAGGCATGGGCATGCCAGAGTTGGTTACTAAAGGTTAAGTAGCCTTATTTTTCCATTTCTTTGGAATTGCTTGTGTGAATTCTAGCCCTCAAGATGCCTGCAGTGTGTATTCCTTCAGTGCTGCTGTGATCACCAAACTCCCCTAAAGAAACGTGAATCCTCTGCCCGCAGAACTTGACTGGCAGGAGTGGGCAGCGCCTATACCTCAACAGGTCTTGTTCCCATCGTGGAAAAAGTCCTTTAAGGGAGAAAGAATAATGTCATTTATGTGCTTCTTCAGTCCTTGCTGCTTGTGGTGGGACTGCAGAAAATACTGACAGCGGCTTCTGCTGCTTTGGGGAGCCGGGGAAGGGCATTCAGGAGCTACATAGAGATCTGGCTGTCTTGCTGCATACATCAGCAAGCGAGTATATAACTTTTTAAATTTAATTTACTATTAGCACTGTCTCTCTTGAAAATCTAAAAGGCAAATTACTGCTTGGTCTCAGGGGTTTTTTTGTGATTGTTGCATCTTTAGTTATACAAATATTCAAAGAGTACTTTTTCATATTTGTAGTTGCTTTCAGGCCTGCAGGTTTAAACAAGATACTGTCTGCACTCTAGCCAGTATTTAATACGGAAAAATTGGCTGGCTTTTTTACCAATGACTTCTTTTAGTCACTTGAAGGGCAGCTACGCTCTCATGGTTCGCTGATGATGAATTCAGAATTCGTTTTTATGTGGAATGAATATGGAAATGATGTGGCTTGTTATTGTTCTTGCCTGTAGGTACATTTGTAGTAAGATTGGAAGTACTGAGGTCTTGATAAGCGGATAGAGGCATTTTGACTTACTCACTTTGCTGATGTTTAGTTCGTACACATGTGTTCATTTAAAAACGTGATCCCAAGTTTTGTTCATATAATGCTAGACTTTTGGTCTTTCTATCCATTGTTGTGATCTTGTTGCTTTTGACCTTTGCTTTATAATGATCTTAACTCTTAAAAATAGAGGTTTTTATTTATACTTATAGACAAAAACCTGCAGGATGTTTCATTGAACTCCCTTATGCAACTTCCCTTTGCAGCCTGAGATTTCTCAATGCCTCTGCCAACAAACTGGAAATGCTTCCTCCAGCCACTCTTTCTGAAGAAACACATAGCATCTTACAGGAGTTGTATTTGACCAATAACAACCTCACAGATAAATGCGTACCCTTGTTAACAGGCCATCCACACCTGAAAATCTTACACATGGCTTACAATCGCCTGCAGAGCTTCCCTGCGAGGTAAGTAACTGGTTTCATGGCCTCTGGCCCACCGGTGGGTGGGCATCATGAAACGTTTTTGCAGCAAGAACTAAATTGCAGAGAAATGTGGTGTACAGCCTGTATTTTGAATGCAGTAGTATTGCAGTGGGTAGATTCACCTGCTATGCCCTCTTGCACATTGCTACGCTCTCTTGCATTACACAGACAAGTGAGCGCTGCATATGAGTTGATGTTTTTTTGATTGCGCTTGAAATTCTTTTCAACTGGACTAATTCAGCATGACCACAGTACACTTTTGAAGTCAAGCAAGGAGGTCTTCTGTTTTCCCAGGCTTGGTCACTGTGCTTCCACATGGTGGGCTTCTTGCTAGAGATTTGTGCATGTAGCAGTCTGGAAATGTCCTCTGGAAGTGGACTAAACTCCACGGGGGAAAAATCCTCTCACTCTAGAAGGAGATTCTGCCTTGGCAGCAATTTCTGTACTTTCAATTCACTCTGTTTTAATCGGAAATCTTTCAAGTGTAAGATGTGCTGTAAAGCTGATGGGGTACAACCTTGGAAAAGAGACGCCAATAAATAAAGGAAGAGACATCTCTGTCCTTGCGTGATGTTCGAACAGCTGGGCTTCAACGGCAAGGGGGAGGGAGGGAGATGAATTAGGAGGAAGAGCTGAGTGTGATATCAGAACATGAAAGGGAAAATTTGCGGTGAAGTGAGAAACTAGGGTTGAAAGAAAGGGAAAGGAAGGAGGAAAAAGTGAAAGTGAGCTGGTGAGCAGGGGAATGTAAGCAAAATAGGTCACTTGAAAAGTAGCATTACAAAACATCGACAGAAGACGCACACATTTTGTTCCACAACTGTGTTAGCATCTGATGTGAGGAGAGGGGACAGGCGCTGCTGTGAACAAGGACCAAAGTCTGCAATTTTATTTCCTTAAAATAATAAAAACCACTGCTCTTATCACCACTTCAGAATAAAATATGCATGTCTATTAAAAGAAAAAATTCTCGAACTCCTGTTTTCATAGCAAAATGGCCAAGCTGGAAGAGTTGGAGGAAATTGATATTAGTGGGAACAAACTGAAAGCCATTCCAACAACCATCATGAACTGCAGACGTATGCATACTGTAATTGCTCACTCCAACTGCATTGAAGTCTTCCCAGAAGTCATGCAGCTTTCTGAAATAAAGGTAAGGAATGAATGTGCTTTGGAAGAAGCACATATAATACAACTTTACCAGTTCTGTTTTCCTCTCGGGTCTCTCGCTGCTACAGGGTAGTATATTCTCAGAAATTACAGAGATCTGACAGCTGCTTTCTCCTCTGAGGTCATAGGCAAAATATTCGCCCCTTAGAGTGGAAGGGAAGAGCCTCAAAATCTGATTTTACGCTCACCTTCACCAGATCCTATCTTCTCTGCCAAATGAGTGTTAATTGTCTTCCTGTGACAGTCTGTTATGATACGACTTAAACATTTGGCAAGAGCTATGCATAATTAACTCTTGCTGCCTTGGCAATTGGTTGATTGTGTAGGAATGGACTTTGTTTAGAGCGCATGTTAAAAACCGCTGAAGCTGCAAAATGGGATAGGCCTTGGGGACTGAGATAAATTCCAGGAGTGCAGGATTTGAGTATTCAGGCAAGCTACTTTAATTTTCCTAATTGCAGTCATATTTTGCACAACCGGAGGAATGCTTAATCCGTCTCTTGTATGTGTTTCCAGAAGTAATTCTGTACTTTTCCTGACACTTTGTTTTGTGGGATGCATTCTTTGCTTGACCACGCTGAAGAGCACTACCGCTTACCTTTTGTGAATCAAGTTCCTGCTGCTCGGCTGGCTTTAGTGCAGAGTATTTTGCTTTGCTTGTTGTTTCTGCTGGCCAGAGCTGGGAGACCGTTAACTTACAGCGTACAGATTTTGTGATATGGCAGAAAATCTGTCCTTTTCCAGTTTGGGAACTGATTACCTATCCATGGGCTCAAAACAACTTTAAGTGTCCTTGGGGCGCTCTGTAAAGTCAAAAGGCTAAGTTCCCAGACTGCCGTGTGTGCCTCAATGTCTGGGGTCAGGCAAAGCAGCAGGAGCAATAATTCTGTTGGACAGCGAGTACATGTAAAGATGAGCTTTGTGGGTTTAGCCAGGAAATCTCAAACAAACTTGTGGGTTTTTGAATACTCCTCCCTCCTTGGAACAATGGCCAGAGGAAGCAGAGGGCCATTTAGAATCAATCAGAAGCAAAGCCTTTTTTCTTAGGGGAAGAATTGGGGTGGGGGAGCGAGGCTCTGCACAGTAAACATTTCTTTAAAAGTATGAGGGTGGTGTCAACCAAAAAAACCCAAATGAGGATAATGTAAACATGCTGATAGGGAACAATCAACTTTTTCCTTTTGATCGTGCATTTTGGGGAAAGCTGAACATTTTATAAAAGTGTCAGTATTTAAAGTGCTACTCTGCCACAATGCTTAGCAGAAAAAAAACGTCTTGGAAGACCTGGCGGTTTCTTGCTGCTGGCTCCTTTTGGTTACTTAGTTCTGTTTAGCAGAAGAAAGAGGCATGCACGTCACTAACTGTTTGGGGACTGCAGGGATAGCACGTGTGACCATCTAAGAGGACACAGTGCTTTAGGACTCTACCTTTGTGGAAAGAAAATGCCTGGTTGGTGCTCAAGCCTGGTTTTGACTTAGGTGAGATGAGTTCATATAGTTGTGAGATGTGGGAAGGTACTTTGGGCATATGGGTTCTTCTGGCCTCTTGTGATTTCTCTGGCTCTCAGGGTTGGTGTTTGTCAGTTTGGAGGTCAGGCTTATGCTGCCTGGCTGTATCTGTTGCTTAGCTTAACTAGAGCTCTTTCTTAGGTGCATGAGAGCATTCAAAGTGTGCCAAAGGAAGTTCATAATTTATTGTTTGGGTATGGATTTGGTTGTTTGGTGAAACAAGCTTGCTTGTAGCAAAGCATAAAGTTGTATAGTCTTATGTCACCTCTGTGATTATATCATATTTGATGGTTAATTTTAACTGAGGTGGTATTCAAACACTCTGACCTCCTTGGGAAATTCTCTCACCTGAGGTAATGGCTGGTTTACCTTTGTATTTAATTAGCCTGAGAGGCTGACATGTTTTTAGAGTTAGTGATACTGGAACAGTTAGTAGCAGCAGTCACTGTGCTGTCTAAAGTAATTTCGGAAGGAAAGCTAGTATAAATTATGATGCTTTTACACTTGCAGTAACTCCACGATTTCCAAACACAAGGTCATTTTAGTGATACAAGTGTCTCTAAGCCTTTTTTACACACTACAATCAAGGCTACAGAAGTTGTGTTGTCCTCTGTGTTAAAGAGCCCAGTGGATGTCTCTGAGATATCTTATACAACACATTTTTTAGGGGTTTTATTGTATTTTATGACAGTTACTTATATTGTCAGAATTAGGTTTATCTGTGCACACTGGAATGTCTTCTGCGAATGGCCGAGCAGCTGGAAGCATACACACCTGAGTCAATGCCCCAGCAGACTCTTCCTTACAGCCGTTGTTGGACTTCCATTTCCTTGCCTTACAAAAGAAAAAAGGGCACTTTTTAAATTGTTAGCCAGTGTCCTGGTGGTCTTCCGCAGTCAAACAGTTGAATACTCCTTACTGCTTGAGCAGAGCCCAGCCACCCAGGCTTGCTTTTCTCACCTGGGACCTGACTTTGTCATCCAGTTTTTGTTGGCTGATGAGTTGCTCCTCTTTCATGGCTGTCTTGCTGGGCTGCTGTGGTGAGGGTGATATGGAGGTTTCTTGTCGCAGTTTTTGGTCGAGCTTATCTTTCACAGGAGTATTACCTTGAGATCCGAAATAAGTGAAGACCTAGTAGCAGTAGCATCTTAGAGGTGAAACTCTCAATCTTTGGTAATTTTTCTCCTAGTTAAATAGGTTGGTATCAGTATGTCCGCCGTCGGTCACAATTGGAGATAACTCAAGTCACTTCTAGCTTTGGACAAAACAGTTAGAGCTGCAAATGCAGTGGAAGCAAATGCTGAATATTAAGCCCTGTCTTCCAGCTGGCTTGTCCAGTGCAAAATCCTGTGTGCAGCTGCAGTTCTTCTTCTGTTGCTGCATGGGTGGGGCTGAACCAGCTTGCATTAAAATAATGCATGAGGAAATTGGGATCAGTTAGGAAATATGCTTTCCTGCTTGCCTGGGGAGTAGAGTAAGGACTAAATTTAACATTTATATGCAGAAAGTCCCTCAGCCTATTCTTCAAATAGTACAAATAAAACCTCAGAAATCCTAACCTGATAAATAAGCGATCTTCACTAGTGCCTAGGGATCTGCTGTAGAATATTGCTACCTTTGGCGTCTTGGGCATTCAGTGAGAACAATGAAATTACTTTACTGATTTTTGTACTTGTTATTCCAGCATGCTCTTCCATCAAATTTGTAATGCCATTGAGGTGTTGAACACAGCAAGGCCTGCTGGCAGCTTCTTTAAGCTGCAAAGTAATTACTGGCTCTCTGGAAGCAGCAAGGAGTTGCGCAGAGGGAAAAAAAGCTTGCTGGAATAACAAGTACTGTTAAGATGTCTACTATTTTGTTTGCATGACAGATTTAAATTTTGATTTCCTTATCAGGCGTAGATAACGTCAGCAGCTTGTTCTTCGTAGATAATAAGGCCTCCATATTAGACAACCTCAGGATTCAAGATTTGGGTTATAAATTCGTAATTTCCATTGCATGTATTTAATAAAGTATTAGGAGATTTTTCTTTTTCAGATTTTACTAGGTTATCTTGTGCCTTCTTCCAGCTTGGGACCCAATTTTTTTGAATATACCTACAAAAATGAAAGTGGCTCTCTAGTATCAATGGAAATTATGTAATGGTCAAAATGTGCAGCTAGGAAAAGCCTTCCCCTGCCCCGTTCAGCTTCCTGTTTTAGTAAAGTTTTTGAAGTCGTTCCTTTTTTGCAGGTTGAAAATAGAAAATGGTCTTTCTGAAAGATGTGGATAGTTCTTCTGTCCTCTGTTAAATACCAGCCTGCTCTGGCCTCTGAAATTTCTTTTTTTTTTTCTTTTTTTTCCTTTTTTTTTGGCAATTTTGGTGCATGCTACATCAATGATCCTGTAATAGGAGAGTTGGCTTTGTTCTTAAGTGCCGTATTTTTCCCTGTGTATTGATTTTCATCTGGATATGCAGCCTTAAACGATGTTTGTTTGGGGATTTTGTCATTCTAGTGCACTTGTTCTAGCTAATTTGTGCTTAGCTGGTGGATGGCCAGCAAGTTTCTCTGCTGTTTTGTATCATATTTCTTCTGAAATATTTAAGCTTTAAATTTTTTTTCACTCATTTTATTGACTGCATTTAAATGTGAATCCATCTAAGATGACGCAAATTAAAACCATGTTTAAAAGTGCTTCAGTATTTTTTCCTTTTCCCCCTCCTCCCCTCCACATGCATTCATAATCGTGCTTATTTTAATATCCCTCAGTAAATACTGAATTCCTGAGAGCGTGCTCATACTCATGCTGGTTTAAACTGACTTTGGAGGAGGGACTGCTATGCCAGTGGCTTAGACGCCCCAACTCTCTTTATCTCCGTTTCCTTTATCCATTAAAAGACTGGCAACTGTTTTCATCAGTAACATTTTTTCTTAAATACTTGAAAATACACTGACCATCTTTGTGAAGAGCAGACAAACCTTACTAGTTTTGTAACAGGATGACACCTAGCCAAAGATGGAAATGGAGTGAACATCTTTCTAGGTGTCCCATGCATCTGGGAAGATGGATAAATGCCCTATGAACCACCTAAAGGGGTTCTTATTTTGTAAGAACCACTTACCTAAATGAATGGTCTTAGGTCTTGGTTGCAGCCTTTACTGTTCATGAAACATGCATTACTACATTTAATCAAAATGTACATGATCTTGGTGGTGGCTGAATTCTTTTGCTTACTTGGCTGCTTTCCTTTTGCAGTGTGTGGATCTAAGCTGCAATGAACTGAGTGAAATCACATTGCCTGAAAACCTGCCTCCAAAACTACAAGAGCTGGACCTGACTGGAAATCCCAGATTAGCCTTGGATCACAAAACCCTAGAGCTGCTGAAGTAAGTTACCTTACAGAGTAGGGAGGGGGCAGAGCGACTCCTATTACTAGGATGTGACAAAACCACAAAACGCAGCAGAAGTGTAAATCTCTTCAAGGAGTACTGCTCCCTGTTGTCAGTGTGTCAGAAAGTAACAGATTGCATGGGTAGTTCAGAAATTAGTACTTCATTAAAGATGATTACCCACTTCAGTGCAATTGCTTTCAGCTGTAACTCCTGAGGGTGTCTGGTGGGCTGGTATAACCATTGCTGGGGTCAGTTTGATCTCCATTTTACTTCTGACATTAGATTCAACCAAAATACGTGTTTTATTCCACCTTTGAGATGCCAGTAGCTATTTGCTATGGTTTGGTTTTTTTCTTCCTCACGTTCATCTGCTTGGGTCCGTCTTTGCCATTGTGCTCCTTTTCACCTCTTCACATACCATTTCTTGTTACCTTTCATACCTCTCTGCTTTTGTACTATAAATATTTTTTTCAATATTTAAGCTGCTCCTGAAGACCCTCATCCTCCCACTCTGCTTGCAGCAAAGCTAGTTACCTTGCTTTGTGACCCTCTGCTTTTTTCCTGTCTACCTGTTTGTTTTCTGCCCTGGGACTTACTATCTGTAACTCAAATTTGCCAAGTGCCTTATGGTGCCTCCTGCTGTGTGTTGGGAAATTGTTGCACTAAAACAGATCAGCTGCGGACAGTGGTACTGCCTTGAGCTTTTCTTACGTCCTGAAGGGAACTGCACCAGCTCAGAGGTTCCTTCTAAGTCTCTTCGATTCTTAAATATTCAATGATTCCAAGAAGGGTTGATTTACTTTTTAAGGGTTGAGAGCAGTTGCTTCGTGTGGTTTGCTTTTAAATGGTTAAGATCAGGCATTGGAGTAGTAAACCTCATCTGTTGTGCAAGCAAGGGAGACTTACTGTGTGAGATTGCTTTTAGCCCGAATCAGTGGATTTTATCAAATTTAAGTGGATATTTGCATAATGATGAGTTTTCACAGATTAAAAACAAGAGTCCATGTTCTGCAGCAGACAGTGGAAAAAAAGGGGTGTTCCTCTGTTTCAAGACCTCCTTTTTTGTATACAGGAAACCTTCCTGAAGAAGCCGTGTGTAATGTTGCCCTGGTTCATAGGGGGAAAAAAATATATTACAAAGCTCATTGAACTGTGTCAAAACTTAAAGTGAAAGATCAGCTTTTCTTGTGTATAACCCAGCAGACAAGATGGGCAAGCCAATCTCTTGCCACTTTAGTATTTAGGCATCATGCCCTATAGCAGGATTGTACAAATTTAAGTCCTAAGTAGCAGTAGCGTGCCCAGTTACGCACTGTTTTTTTCACTGGCCTATGCATTGGCTTTAATTCACAGAAAATTTTTTCCCTCTTGTATGTGTGTTTTGGTTATTCTTTTTTTTTTTTT
>VZTL01075063.1:0-13293 GCA_013400535.1 Scopus umbretta
GTCTGTAAGACCCATTTCTTACGAGATGCTCACAAACTATGTTTGTCCTGATAGGAAATTGATTCTAGTTCAATTAAATCGGGGCATCTGCAGTTCCTGCTAAGCACAATGATACAGTATGTGAAGATGAGGCTTTCGTTTGATAGAGGTAGGGTTAGGAGCATCAACTTGCAGTTATTTGCATGTTTTTTATGGGGCAAAACCCCAGCAAACCCCACCAAAAACCTGACTCTTCTTTGCTTGTCTATGTAACAACATAGTATATTCTGCAAAAACCATGCTGCTTCCATATGTGCAATGTGGTTTGGGAATATTAGAGAGGTTTTGTTCAGAAATATTCTGGAATAACTTCTGGATGAACAGATAATAAAGAAGAAACTTGAATTCACCAAAGAGAACTGAAGACGTCATAAAGCGCATCTCCATGAAGTTGTGGTATTTCATCTTTCTGGGCTGCATTAGTTACAGGTTAACAGAATAAGCTAAAGACAAGCCTGAACATTTGTTTTATTTTCTGGTGCTATTAAAATTACGAGCTGCTGTGTTAACCCTAAGTCCAAAATTTGTTGAGGGTTGTTTCATTTTTGGTTTGGGTTTTTGTTTTTGTTTTTTTTTTTGCGGGGGAGGAGGAGGAGGAAGTTGAATGATTTTAGAGTGAAAATTTACCAGTAGTTTAGAAGAAAAGTAGATATACCCTGTCACTGAGCTCACAATGAGATTGAGGATCCTACAGCCACAAAAATTAGCAGTCTAGTTTGCTTCTGATAGGCTGTAACTGCTCTTGGAAATCTCCCTGGCAGTATCTGAAAGGTACACCAGCGGTGTCCATTTTTCAAATCTCAAGTGCACAACCTGCAGGAAGCAATATTATTTTTCATTTAATGAGCTTCAGCACATGAGCAATTAAGAAGACTTAATTGAATGAAGCTAATCAGGAAGACACAGAAGCTTGCCTCTGGGATGCTGCTCAAGTCAATTGCTCCTCATATCTACAATTTTATCTGTTTAGTTAATAACACCAACGGGCATAGTGGCACCGGCTAGTGGTTTTACAGCTCCAGGGGCTTAGCAGTTTTGTTTTGTTTTGTCTTCAAGCCTCAGTCTTTTTATGTTTATTCAGGTAGTGATTAACAGGTGATGAGAGTCTCTGCTTGGCTAATAACATTCTGGGTGCTCAAAGAAACCTGATGGAGCCTACTGTATTTTAAATGTCTTTGAATTGCTCAGTATATGAACTGCAGATAAAGCCAGACATTTACCAGCATGGTCTTCACACATCTCCACATAATCAGTGAACCTATTGTTGTCTGATAATTAAAATAGTTATGAACATACTGACATGGAAAGATAAACGGAGTGAATGGCTTCAGATAAACGGCGGTTTTCTTCATTATCCAGAAATAAACCAGTAATGAACCAGGCTCTTACGGGGTGGGGGAAATCATTTTGTACTTAAAGGACATAAACAATCATACATAGAGAATGATAATTAAAAAAAGTCCCGTAGCTGCGCTCAGCTGTTTTCTCACAGTCCTTGTGGGTAGAACCTTTGTATAATTAAGTACTAGACGTATGAAAAGAAAATGCTTTATCTGCTTGTTCTTCTAGTGTAATCAATGGCTTGGGATTTATTTTCAATTGTGCATCAGGCTAATACAAAATTAATCAACCTCTCCATTACAGTCAGCCTGGATACGGAGTGGAAGCCGAGTACTTTTGTGTCAGGTGTCCTACCTTATCAGTGCCTGCCTGCCAGATAAAATCAAAAAATAGGGTTGAATGGGATTAGGAGGGGGATAGTCTTTGGCCCTACTGAATGCTAAGAATGCTTTTAAAACCTATAGAAATACCTGTGCAATTGCCATCTTGTCTACAGGATTACTTTCAATGCTATCTCATAGGTGGAAACCTTACAGGAAGAATTTGAAAGCTCCCCTATATCCTTGTATTTCCAGCTATGGACATGAAGCGGGGTCTAGCTTGGAGGCATCGCTTCTGTTCTCCTGCTGATGGCCTCTGTGTAGCCTGTGGGTCCAGGTAATTTAAGAAGAAAACATATTCCCTTTGCTGCCCATCCTTGCTGATGTAAAACTTCCCTGAATATGCACTTGGATTGGACTGACTTAAGGAGTACACCTACTAATACTTGTCCTTTCTAGGCAAATGCTGTTTTGAGCAGTATTTGTGCGTAGGTATGTACCTGGAGGGGAAAGAAGGGTGACTGATGGGCAGAAGCTGATACTCCTTTGGCACTTCTCAGTTTTCATAGGAGCTGAGACACTGAGGAGAACTGTATCTCTACAAGAACAGATGGTCAATCTTAATGTCTGCCACCAAATAGTCTCTTCTTTTTTTTTTGAAATTTTGATATTCTTTGTAATAAGAAGCCGAACTTGCATCTTGTGTTCATTTACCTGTACTCGCTATTAGCACTAGGAGCAGTAGATTTGTTAACTGTTTTTTCAATACTTGTTTGCTCGTTGGTATCTTGGGAAGCACAAAGGCACCACCACTGTGTCTGTTTTAGGAAAAGATATTTTTTCCACGTCTTCAACTCTCCCAGAGATTAGTGAGAGACAGAGAGAGATTTTGATGGTAATCAGTATGTCCTATAAGGTGTTTATTTTTGAAACTGTTTTCTAAGTAGGTAAAAATTGAGAAGTAAATATTTTGAGGGTTTGGAGTCATATTGTAAGGGATATGAAACGTCTTTTTCAATGTAGCAGAAACGTATCGACTCTCCTCTTGCAATTTGTTTGTTGTTTGATGATAAAGGTTTCAGACAGCAGATGTACCATGCTTTGACTTTGTTTTCAGTAGAATTATTAAAAAAACACACACACACACAAAAAAAATCATCCTGTCTAAGTCTTTTAGGGTTTAGAGCTTGGAAAGCCCACACACCTATCATCAGCTGCTTTGCTTGGCTTTAGCACGGTGCTTTGGGGGTGCTTGGCTTGTTTTGGGAGTCCTCTCCGGATGGGTGCTAGCGACCACCATCTGCTGAAGGGTGCCGAGTCAAGCAGTCCTTTGTCTCATCCCATACTTCTTTCCTTGCAAGGTTACTTTACAGGGGAGATACCTAAAACTGTAAATGTATTAAAGTAAATCTTAAATTGGTTCAGAGGCAAACAAAGGCTGTAACTGTTTTGCATTTACCAGACCATTTTTGAGTTAGTAGTGCCCAAGCTTTTGAAACACATGTATAAGGAAATTGTGGCAGGAATAACAGGTGATGCCGTAGATATGTTCTTTCATCTCCAATTGTAGTTTCCTTATTAAATAGATGCTTCAGAAAAGAGGCTTAAGTTACACCTTCATGCTTTCCAGAAGAAGGTTTTTTCTAAAATATGTTTTGAAGATGTAATGAAGAAAGCACTAACTTTGCACGTGAGCTTTGTGTTCCCCACCGCCCTGCATGTTTTCAGTCAAATTATATTTAGAACTGGGAGACATTTTGTGGATTTACCTGAAAATGTACATAATAAATTGTGGGACCAGGAAGACAAAGTAAAACTCGTATCAGAACAGGTACGATTATCATTGTAGATGGGAACAATTTTTACTGTAATATTAAATATATTGGTTTTTTGCTCAGCAAAATAGGTATCAAAAGTGTGCATCTAACCAGAAGAAAAACAAATAACTCTTTGGAGCTATTCAACATTAAAGTCCTTATTGCTTTTATAATTAACTCAGGTTCAGGCTGTTTAGACACAGGCTAGATCAATGACGGGCAGCAGGCAGTTCAGACTTCAATTATTGAATCCATTGGACCATAATTTATTGAACAGATACTTCAAAGGATGACACTTTCTGTGAAGTCTTATTACTTTGCATTTTTCATGGATGAGGAACATGCAAATGGATGTGACTCAGTCAGGTGGCATGGAAAAGTTGCACAATATCTTAGATGCCTTAACCTTTTTTTGGGAAAGGACCTTCCATCTGCAACTTCGGAGCCTACTTTCTGCTCACAGCTCGCTCTATCTTTTCACCCCAGCTGTGGGGGCAGCGTTTTCCAGATCCTTGGCTAACAGTTTTTGCATCTGCAAATATATGTCTGACATCCTCTGTGCAAAATGAGTTAACTTTACGAAGCCACAGGAACTTGATTGTAAGTAGCAAGTTCATTATGTGGCATTTTCTGTATTCTGCTACTACATGTCACCTTGGAAATATGCTTGAAAAACAGATTTTTGGCCCTTTTTATGGCCTTTTTGGGCTTTTTTTGGTCGCTGATGTTGGATACAACGTCTTCTACTTGAAATATCTAAACCTGTCTGCTTTCAAAACCGAAGCACAGTGTCTGTCTTGCTTCCAGACAGTGTTGAATGGTAATTAAGTCATGATTTAGTCAAGATGCTTTATCAGGGTCCATATGGTAAATGTGAAAACCTCCAGGTCAGTCCTCAGTCATGAAGATGGTAGTTTCTGCAGGGATGGAGTAGAGGATACTCTGGTATGTGCTAGATAATCCGGTGAAGACCCGTGATGGTAGGACATGGCAGCTTGTTCCTCCCAGAACAGGGCTGCCTTTGCCATGGAGAAAGAGGGGGAAAATTTGTTTTGTGCTGTTGAAATTAAGATGCAGTTGGGGAAGTCTATTTTGACTGGCTGATTTTAGCACCTTGAGTGAGTACTCAAGGACCTGGAAGAGTAGGGTGTCTTCTAAGGCAAGGAGTCGTCTCCCTTCCTTTCATTTCCATGAAGGGCGCAGCGGGGTATTGCTTTACCGAGCAGCAAAGCGACTTCCTCACCTTCTGTCACTGCTGCTTGATGTCTTGATTAAATTACAGGAAGATGTTGATCAACGTTGACTTCATTAGAGATGTCACGAGCAAGTTATTTATAGGCACAATATGTAGATGTTCACAAAATTGCTAGTTAATTACCTGAAACATAAACAATCCTAGAACTGGCAGGTTAATTTGCGCAGGCTGGTTTCGGTGGAGGTAGGTGTGGGTTACCTGCTGTAGACTTGGCGCATCCGGTACCAAGTGGAATTTTCTTGAACTATTTAAATATTTAGGGCAGATAGTGCTCAGCATGGGAGAGGTGACTGCAGAGGAGGAAAACAGCTTCTTGTTGTTCTGTCACCGAAGGCAGAACGTAGACTCTAACAACTTGACTCTGGTTTTTTGCTTAATAACATGTGAATGTTGCTGATGTTTAGGGTGAGGGGAAGGGAGGTTATAATCTTAAAAACCCGAAGGGATTTTGAGGGTTCATGTTAATATAACTTTCTTCTAGTCTGTAAAGTGCTGCTTTTTAAAGAAAGTTGCCAAAACCTCAGGCTCAAGAATACAGTTCAATGGTATTCACATATGGTAATGTAATATTCTAAAATTTTACGTCCGCTTTAAAAATGAAAATATTCACGTGTATATGGCAAAATTTCATGAAGTTGGTTTGGTTCTTTTTTTGTTGTGTTTTTTTTTTTTTTAAATTATTCTAAATTTAATCTTAAACTTCCTTTTAATGCTTTTTTTTCTTTTGTCTCAGCTAATCTCAATCAGTTCTCTGGAAGACAAACTTACGTTTTCCCTGTCTGTTGTGTACAAAAGGAATCCTGGACTGAAATGGGAGAAACTGTTCAGGGGAAGACGAGAAGCCTGATAATTAAACGGGATTTCACTGGCAATGAACACTAATGTTGAGCCTACAGTCTGAAAGTCACAAATGTACCCTTTAGGAACAGGGGAAGGCTAAATATTGTTAGCTCAGCTGTAGGCAGTTTAGCTGTCTCCTCTCCTATGTTTCAGTTAATAAATGCTAATCCCTTTTTATTTGCATGTAAAGAAGTTTCAGCAACATGAAAGGTTAGAAGTATCTCCAACTGCTTTTTCCCGAGTTACTTGTACTAGTAGTTAAATGTCTGCTTTTATACAGCAGTTCAAATTGCTGTGACTTTAAAATTTGCTTGTAGTACCTGGATTCAGTTTAATTCCAAATGTTAAATATTTTTTCGTCTTCCTGTGTGAAATTTTTGTCTTGAATGCATCACACGGGTAATAGGGAAGTTGCAATTTCAAAAATATTGAAAACAGCGTGAAATTTTAATGCTCAGCGCATAGTAATGGTTAAAGGCAGGTTTAGTCAACTTCTGAAGCTCAAGCACTTCTGAAGATATTACAGCTATTCTCGAGTTATCCATTGCATTTTAATGGTTTTAAAAATTACTTTTGGTAATAGAAATTTTAGGTGCTACTTGGTATAGTATCATACTTTTATGTGCTTTACAGTGTTTTCAGGCACAAGTATGATTTTTAAAGACTGTCAACTCCAAAACTGCTTGTGAAGTGGAAAGTTATTTCAATCTAAAAGAATATTGCCCGGAAGATGGATGGTACTTCTTTTTTTCTAAAGCTGTAAAATAGCAATCCACAGCACTTGCAGGGCAATTTTCACGTACCAAACCCTTTATAGATATATCTGTTTAAAAAAAAAAAAAAAAAAAAAAGGAGTTGGAAGTATGGCAAAATAAAGCTAAAAAATAAATCAGCCGTTTGGGTTGCATATTCTGTATAAAAGTATGTTTTCTGAGGCTGTGGGAACTAGAGCTCAAAATAGTACTCTTTATTTGGGTTGTATCCTTTTTGTACTCGATTATAGGTCAGCTTCACTTTTTGTCTAGTTAAAAACAAAACCGAACTCAAACTCAGCTACAGTCAGATGTTAACATTTAGATCGTCTTTCACTTGCGTCTTTGAATCTCTGAGCTGTGAATTTTAGAGTAGCGCTTCACAGAGCCACTGAATCGAAGCACAGAAATTCAGTGTAGGTTTAAGAAATACCGCAAATGTGTTTGAATCAAACTCAAGTTCGCTGTCGTTTCTTCCCAGTTTCTGCAATTAGAGATTCTGTCAGGAAGAGCTGAAAATAGTCTGTGAAAGCCCTTCTTATGCTATTTTCAATACAGAGCAATTGTAGTACAAGCCTGCTAATGTAAAGGTTATGCCAAGCTTATCCTAAATTGCACAGCTGTAGTTCTGAATTCAGTCACACAGGAAATAAGACAGGACATTTTCCCCTTAAATTGGGTTGCTTAGTTACTCAATTTAAATGTATGGTTCTATGTAGCTCTTTATTAGGAACCTTGCTCTGTAAATGAAGATGTTTAGAGAGACTCTTTCATGGGGTTTTTCTGCGAGTGTTCCCAGATGAATGAGCGGTGGAAGTACGGAACGTGGAGGTAAGTATAAGGTCTTTCAAAGGATTTTCCTTAACGAGCGGTTGGGGCATTTCTGAGAATAAAAGTGCCTCTGAAAACAGCAATACATTTTCCAGGAGATTTAAATGTGAGGTGCTTTAACCTCAGCTAATGCAACAGTCTGTTAGCATTTCAGTTCTTGCATCTCCAATTTAAATAAGCGGAGAACGCACTATCCTTTTCCCTCCACATCGCAAACTCCCAAGAGCTTTGCTGGGAATTCAGTCTATAAAAACCTGTGGGCTTGAGATTTTACTGTATTCATTGATATTTTCTTCTGTGAACCACTTAGTTGTCTCAAAACAGGCTTTCTCAGTAGCTTGTACCCTCTCCAACCAGCCCAGCGATTCAGAAGCAACCCTCGTGGCACTTGCTGTTCCGGCAACGTTTTAGTAAATCAGTTAGTGCAGGTGTTTTGGCTTTGTTCCATCATGCGGCTTGTGTGTGGCAAATGCACAAACTCTCTTTAATTTCCAGGCAGAAATCATGTGCATTTTTTTCTATTAATGACTGCTCATTAATTTCTTACTTAAAATGGCCACATTATTGTCAGTGACTCAGGCTTGAAGGCTGGACTTAGTGGCTCTCGGTGTATATCTCTAACACTTTTATGCAAGTGTTTTGTGGGCTCAACAGTGCAGAAGGAATGGGGGGAAAAAAGGCTTCAAACACTTTGACTTCCTCAACCCTCTTTCGCGAGCTCTTTTTGCTTTCTCAGCATAGATAGAAAGAGTCAGAGTTGAAGAAAAGAGTATGTTTGAAATTAAGACTGCTGCTTAATGCTTACTGCTCATGCTGAACTAAAGAGCACTGCTGAATGTTGAGTGTTTGCTTTGTTTTGTTCTTACTAGAGCAAAATTAAAATATATATAAATGCAGAGGGGAAGAAAAAAAACTTTAAAAATCTAGACGTTTAGCTCCACTTTTGGTACTAAAAAATTCTCCTCTCTTCATTTAGGCTTTTCTGTAGCTCTGCTCCCTCTCTTCTGGGTTGGGAAAAGAGTTTTGGCTTGCTTGCTGTGTGAGGTTTTTGTAGTACCAGATGACTTGTCAGTGCTTTATTCTCGCAGAGGTTGACTTCCCAGCGTTCGGTGTTGAACTATCCCAGGGTTTCTCTATAATAGCATGTGTATCGAACAACGTGGCTCTAGCGTGCGGTTGGCACGGAGCACAGGTAGGCAGCTGGGCCTGTACTTCCAATGTTCAGGGAGATCATTTGTGTGTTAGGCGATGGTCGGGTCGGACAGTTGCTTCAGGAACCTCAAGGTGTCAAAGCCTCCCATCCCACTTGCCAGTCACTTGTTACCGCTTTGTCGTCAGCTGCGGTTATTCAAACAGTTGAGTCAAATTAAAAGACCGCACGTGGTCATCTCGTGGACTTCGGGACAAAATGAGCTGGCTTAGTTCAAATGTCGATGTGCTCTGCTTTGCCAGGTCAGCAGCAGAGATGACTTTTCCTCCAGGCAGGAGAGAGTGAGATCTTAAACTGCCACAGTGTTTCTGATAAAGCACAGCCTGGCCTATGTGGTGTTAGCCTGAAAACTGCTGCTTGCATTCATCTACGTTAGCTTTAAAGAGGGGTTAAGCTGACTGGTCCTGTACGTTGCTAACGTGCCTTATAGTTGTTATATTTGCACATATAGCTTAAAAATTAGCTCAGTGCAATTGATGGTGATTTCCTGAGGCATCAGGAGGACTCTCGGCCTAGAGGCTCCAGAGTTGTGATCGGCCACAAATGACTTTGTTTAAAGAGGGTAACCAATTTTAATATTAAATTTTTCATATTACCATTCTTGTTGTTCATAGCATGTAGTCGCTGAAGCAGATCAGAATCCTGAAGTCACGTTAAATTATTGTTTGCCACAATGTTTGGGGATAATAAAATAGTTTATTGAAGTCATAGAGGGTCAGTAGGGAGTGGTCGGATACTGTTTTTTCCTGCGCCGTGATGAAGTGGTACCATATGAACAAGCAGCATCTAGGTTCAAAATAAGCTTGCTCGAAGGTGTTGTAGATGCTACACGCTTTCAGGGATTCAGGAAGAGTCTGGGCAAAATAACAGGGCGGGGAGGGGGGGTCAATTAAGAGTTAATACCGTAGTCTTGGAATATTGCTTTTGTAGGCTGTGGTTGAAGATAGGTTTCAGTTTTTCCTCTTGAACAAATAATGGCTTTATTCAGTGTGCCAGAGTTGTCAGGCCTTAATTCTGTCCGTTGAGTTCACAGCTTTACAGGAAAGCTGTTCTCAGCGTGACACACATCACCCTTCAAAATTTTTTCAGCTCGGATTAAGTGTGTGGGCAAATACTGAGTAATTGTTAAGTTTAAAGTTCTGAACTTCATTAATACAATGGAAGGGGCTGAAGCATAAATACAGAGTAATCGCGTGGTGTGATTCTTCTGACTTGGGGAGAAGCCCTAGGTAAGTAAGGGACTGATGCTGAAGAGCGATAGAGCCTTCTACAATTACTGGTAAAGTTTAGAGTGTGATCTTTGTTCCAGTGACACATTAAAGAATGAAATTTTATTCTGCCAACAAAGAAAATAATTTCCTTCAGTAGTTGGTGAGTAGAATTTTATTAAATAAAGAAGGCTTTTAAATCAGGCTGCCTATCTGCTAGGAACTGAGTCAGTTTTTTGAGATTGCCTGTTGTACTCCCTGTGTTTGTTTAAATAAAGACAAACAAAACTACTTACCTGAATATATAAAAGCAAAATTGAATATAAGATAAAGTGTAAAGTAACTTAGAGTGATAATTGGGTGTTTCTGAAGCAGCTGGAGGAAGAGTTGGTGATTAGCATATCGAAGTGGATTTTTTCCCAGTTTTAATTTCGGGAGCGCTTAGGAGGAGACAGCAGTTATTTCACAGAATAATGTCCCCAGAAAGGTTCACGTTGGCTGTTTGTTTTCCAGGTGAGCACGCTGTACTCCCCACAGGGCAGCCCACTTAATTTTCTTTTTTATTCCCCCCCGCCCCAGGGTAGAAGTCTTTCAGTCTTTGATGTGGTAGGACTAAGTCATTGAACTTTTCTTAAAAGTTGCGCTCCGCCACTGGGAACACAGATTCCCTCTCACGTGTTGTGGGAGACCTTTGTTCGGTTAGTCACTTAAATTTGTAAGGCTTTATGGGGCAAGCCATTTTCAGTATCCAACTTTTTGGATACTGAATGATTGTATGCCTTGCAGTCATATGATTTAATGATCAGAACAGACAACTTCAGACACTACTGCCAGCGAACTGAAATGTTTTCTTTAGCTGGAATTTAGGGATATATGAAGTATGAATCCTATATGAATACAGAACTGAATATTGGTGGTGGTCGGAAGGGGCCTTTGGCTGGTCAGGCAGGTTAACCCCCGGCTCCTCACGGCACTGTCTCCTCTCAGGTGTCTTTAGAGCTCTTTGCGTTGCATGTCAGTTCCCCACCCTTTAAATTTTGTAATAACTAATTCTGTAACGTTTGTTTTCATTTTTGTAGATGTTTCTGTTTACTTTAGCAGTGAAGCTGAAATAGAGAGAAGTCCTCCAAGTAACATAACCGTTGGATGGGAAATGGCTTTGAGAGGGCAAGGATGAGGTGAAAGGAAGGTGATCGGGCAGCTCTCCGTTGGCAAAGTACGGGATTATTTGAGTTGTTGTGTTTGTTTCGGCTCAGGCTGTTTGACCTTGCTGAGCATCTTACCTAGAACAATGATTGAGGGTTTCCTCTGAGCCATCTCATTAAAAATAATTAGAAATTAAAATAATGAAAATTAGCTATCAGAAACCACATGGATCTGAGCCATGCAACTGTTCCTTGAAGAGTTTGTTAAATAAATTTTCACTTTGCTCCCAAGGAGACAGGCCCTTTATTTAGCTGCCTTCGCCTTGATCATGTAATTGTAAAGCAGATGCACTAGTTAGATGAAACAGTGAAGTTAACGACAGGAACAAAAATGCTCTTCCGTAAGCTTTTAGGAAAGCCTTCGTAGCTTGCTCTTTTATTTACGAAGTTTTATTTGCCTGATGCCTCCTGCCTTTTCTGCCGGGTACCTGGGGAGAGGGCGCTGCTACATCGTGATTACATTTACTGGTGTTCTTACCTAGACATAGAACATATCGTGAAAACCATAGATGGGGAAGCTCATCCATGTAGTGCCTTTTCTGCCTTTCTTAAAGCATGCTCAATTTAGCGTGATTTGACTTCCATGGCTATTGCATTATGTCCAGGAATTTCAAGGACAACGTGCTTTTTGTTGAGACAGACCAAATACATGTAGAACAAATAGACCACGGTTCAGTGTGTCGCTTCTCCCTGCGCTTGCAGCGGAGTGGAGGTTCCTTCCATTGGTACGACAGGTCAGACAGCCTCCGTCCGTGCGGTGTTCCCTGCTACTGCTCGCTGGCCGCTCTTTGGTGGGGCGCGGGGCCTCTTGTCAAAGAAACTGTGATGGAAAAAAACCATCCTGTCTTAGCAATTGCAGTACTTGTAATAAAAATTGGAATTAATAAAAATTGGAATTATTAGTTAGGTGTGCTAACAATCAGACATAGAGGATGCTTCAAACACTTAAACCAAAAGAACAGGAAAGTAAAGTCTTATGTAGGTATTTCCCAAGTCACCTTTTGGTGCTGCAATTACCTGTGCTTGTTTATGTTGAATAAAGCGATCTGTTCCTGCTGAAATAATTTTTGTTGAGGAACTTTTAAATAAAACTTGACATAAACTGAGCCCCGTCACATAAGATCACTGAGGAGCACTTTGTGTAATCCTTTTCGTAAGCAAATAAAGGTATCTTTCAAAAATGCTGAAATTGTGTTTCTGTGCTGTTCCTTCTGTGGAATAGTATTCCAGGATCTACCTTTTCTGCCAGTCCAAAAAAAATTTTAAAAAGTTCAGGCTGGAAACGTACTTTTGAAATTTGTGGGCAGCATGCAGCCATTTCTCCTGTGTACTTGTAGCGTTCTTTGCGCTGGTCTTGCTCTTTGGTTTAAGTCACTCATTTTTCCGCCTTAATATTTACTTAAGTGTATTTCTAGAGAGCTTTCCTTTTCCTAGACTAAATAATTCAAGGCTCTGTCATCTTTACAGGATGGACCCTCCATCCTCCTGATGATGGGAATAAGCTTTCTCTGCAGCTGGCTCAGTCTAAAGATGGTCTTGTTCATATGTCCAGTATTCCTCACCAGGTCTGGCTGGTGCCTGGTGTCCCAGCACAGTGCTCGAGCTTATTGCTTATTGAGGGTCCTGCTGCTGCTGCTTATTGATTGTATTTTGCAAGGGGGGGAAGAAGGTACCACCCATGTTTTTACAACATGGAACTTCTCTTTAAGGTTTTTAATTGAAATTATTGTCGCCCTTTGAATTGGAAATTTCTGTGAGACTACAATTCTAAATGTATCTAATGTGAAACTAAATAACGCTGTGGCATTATTAGGTTTGGGCTTTGAGAAGGGGAGGGAGGGGTGATGGGCATCTTAAAAAACAATCTGGTATTTGGCTGGTACTGACATGGTTGAAATTATATGAAATAATCTGTAAAATCTTATCTATGCAATAAAACTGCATGTTTCTTCAGAGATTTTTTTTTTTTTTTAATTGGTGCCATGAGGGTAATCCACAGCAAGATTTCTACTACGTGTCCTGTTTGTTTGTTTGTGTTTTTTTTTGTCCTCCCCTAGCTATAGAAATAGTTTTGGCTATTGCACTAATCTTTTTCTTTTCTTGGAAATCTATCTCATGATGAATTTTCTTGCTTCACCTGCTCACACTTGCAAGAAATCCTCTGCAAATCACTGAATTTAACTGTATATTCTGCCTTTTCTCTGAGACTCGCTGTATCCAGGTTTCCATGCTGAACATGGATTTCAAACATACCGAATAACTGCTTTGATTATAATTCTGGAAATACTGTTCTGTTTGATGGAAAACCAATCATGTGAAAAGGCTGCTAACATGAGATTGACTTGTAACTTCAATAATTTGCTTATTGGAGAGTAGAACTAGAGGTTGGCCTGATCTGGGTGAATTTTTCATTGAGAAAACATCGTCATGCAAACATAGATGATGGGGGAAAAAGCTCATTCGGTTTTCAAAAAA